>PVKS010033929.1:0-21318 GCA_004027875.1 Aplodontia rufa | reverse complement strand
CACTATATCTCTAAAAAAAGTATTAGGTTGTAAAACATTACATCTTATCTGGATTTAACACATGCTAATAGACCAACTTTCTCATTGTCCAGGGTCTAGTCCCCACCTCCACAGATGAGTGGAGACAATCGACCCTTAGATCTCTGGGTTAAGCTGATTTTACTCAGCATGACCTCTTCCATAGCCATCCATTTACCTTCGAAGGCTGCAATATCATTGTTTCTAATTGCTGTGTAATATTCCATGGTGTAAATGTACCACAGTTTTTGGATCCATTCTTCCAGTGAGGGACATCTGGGTTGTTTCCATAGCCTAGCAATAGTAAATTGTGCTGCTATGAACCTAGATATTGCTGTGTCACTATAATGTGCTGATTCTAAGTCCCCTGGAAAGATACCCAGGAGTGGAATAGCAGGGTCATAAAAAATTTTTTAAAAATTTTTAAAAATTTTATGTACCTTCCAAATTTTCTGTTATGAACATTTAACATATAAGCAATAAAAAAAGTCAATAATATTGCCCCAAAGAAAAACAGAATAGTGAGAAAATATTTATGTTAGGCATCAAGATGAAAGTTTCCTGTTTAAAACAAAGAATTGATAGAAATGATCCAAATAAATCCTGAAATTCCATATCAAAAGTGGTTAAAGGAAATAACAGAACAATTAACACATGAGGAAGTAAACAATTACGTAAATCTATTGTGTGGAAAAATGAGTATTTCACCAGAAAGGAAATACATAAGGAAAATAATCTGACAATATTTATGAAAAGCATGTAACTGAAAAATAAATGCAAAGACAAAATTAAGTGGGAATTTAGGGAGAAATATTCATAAATGGTGGCATTATAAATTAAGGAAGTCTCTGTGGAGACCAATTTCTCAAATGTATAAAACTAAGTAACACATCCACATTTCTGTCTTTTGACTGGGTAGTTACACTTTTGGAAACGGGATGACTTGATAAAATCAATGATCATTTGACAAAATATCAAATATCATTTGATAAAAGGTCTACATAACATGACCATTTGTAATAGAAAGAACTAAGAATGTGAGCAACAAAAGGGAGATGGTTAAGAAAGTGTGACATTAACCTGATAGGATTCCACTTATTCCAAACGGTATGCTGTGAGTTAGGTCAATGCGTGGAGATACACACAAAGCTAACATAAAGTGAACAGAGCAGGTGCAGTGTAGGTACGGGTCACTGCCACATAGTTACATATGTGTGTGTCCAAGTCCTGAAAGAATAGGTAATTGAAACAAAAGTCAATATGTATTATGTGTATCTCACGTTCCCTTTAAATTTTTTAAATGCTCATGGTTAGTGATCCAAACAAATACTGTCTCCTTGCTGTCTTTTCACACTTCACCTTCTTTTAAAACAGGCGCTATCAGGCCTGGAGCTCAGAGGCTACTGCACTTACCTGGCATGGTTGAGTGTGCAGGTTTGAACCGCAGCACCATGTACATAATGAAGGGTCAGAGCAATGAAAGCCACAAGAAAAACTAAATAAAATTGTTTCCTCTCACTGTCCCTTTCTCAGAAATAAATAAATAAATAAAAATAAAAAGAAGGCACTATCATCTTTGTAATAAGCAGGGTGCTTCTGCCAGTTCTTCTAGTACTTATCATGTGCGAGGGTATTTATTCTTCCTTGCAGAGACAGTAGTGACCAGGTACTTATCAAAAGTACCAGAGTGGTACTATGAGAGGTGGTCCTTAAAATAGTACCTATGCAGCTGGGGAAAATGAATCCTGGGAGTCTGATAGTCTGAATGTAGTCCATACACTGCTGATCCACACTTTAAGTTAAAATCCTGCAGGGTAGGGGTTGGAGCGGTGGCCCAGCGGTTATGGTGCTTGCCTGGCATGCGCAAGTACACTGGTTCAAACCCCAGCACCCACGTACACAACTAAGTGTCAGAGCAATGAAAGCCATGTGAAAAACTCAATAAAAATTGATTCTCTCTCTCTCTCACTGTCCTTCTCTCTTTAAAAAAAAAAAATCCTACAGGGTCAACTATAAATGTTGTTGGATGGGGTATGTATTCTCTGCTAGATAAATACTTTCAGTCTTGTACAGCCTTTGAGGAAATGGTTGACTTTTTAACTTATCTGAAACCTGGAATAATGATTTAACTAAAAGAAAAGTTAGGATGGATTGTCCTTATCTCTTTGGATAAGGACTTTATTACCTTGCAATTAAATTTGTTGGAACTATACGACTGCCTATGAAATGTCAGCACCAACAGACAGAGAAACAGAGTTGGGGTTTGTGATCAGTGTGCTAGAAATACATTATAGTTATAAACATGTAAAAAAAAAAGTAATGATAAAAATTTTATTTTAGGATGTATGCTTTGTTCAGAGCAACTATTAAAGACATCAAACTATATAATAACTCCTTATGTAAGATCTGAACACTCAAAATACTTAGGGTAAAATATTCTCTGCCATGCTCTGATAGCTATTAATAGAATAAATAGGTTAAGCTTTGGAGGCAGCTAGATCTAAGGTCAAAGACAGATTCTGCCACACCTTAAAGTGGCTGAGCTTCAGAAACTTTACTGATTGGTTGGGAGGATTTGAAATGATTCCATTAGCATCTAATTATGTAGCAGGTACTCAATAAACATAAGGTGAGTGTATATTTTCAGTTGTACATAAATATTTTACACAGAAAAGCTATAATAAATACTATCCTTAGTTTAAAAGCTTACCTCTGCTAAGTAGGTGACCATGTTCAAGGTAATTTCAGCATATGCTTCATGAAGGTACCGACAGACCACACTGACCCACGTGGCACAGTCCCTTGTATAGCTGTGTGTTTTATAAAGAGTCATAACGTGTGCAAGATTTGAAAGTTTAGGGTTTTTCTCTTCCAAACAAACCTTTTAAGACAAGAAAACCAATTAAGGATATAGTATTACAATGAAAGGAAGAAATGCTGGCAATTTTGCTCTAAGTCCTGACAGTCTGGAAGACACATTGATACAATGTTGTGGTAGTTACAGCAGTACTTCACTTGGTGATTAGCTAATATAATTTTCAAAAAATTTTCCACTTGTTTTTCTTAATAATGAAAGAAGACAGTATGCACAAGCCACCTAGATTTGAGGAAAATCACTGGTTTCATTGGGCCTTTAGCAGATCTGAATGGACATGCCTGAATGTGGAACTGAAACTCGTACCTGAGCAATCCTTTCAGCTATATCTTTACAGAACTGATTGGGATTTTCAAAATGCTGGATGAGCTGGGGTAGGAGACACAAGACATTCAGTGGAAACCCTGGATTAGAGAAGATACAATGGAGAAAGGTAAATATGGTACATTTTAACTAGTGACAGTGGGCAGGTACATTATAGATTTTATTCTGCAGTGATACAAAAGTAGTCTTGAATCAGCACAAATATGATATAACACAAAAATCCATGAAAAATGTACAACCACAATGGTAATAGTTACAAAGGAAGCACCAAAGTAGATTAGAAGTTTTAACATACAGTGGTCATCTTGCTATGGATTCTTTGCCAAATATAAATGACTGGCAGAGACTGAACTGAGCTGAAACACTAGCTGGAATTTTTATTAAAAGACTCATTTTAAGAAAAGCTGGTATGAAAGGACACAGTCAATCAATATGTCTTAGTCACATTACTATAAAGACTTTTAAAAAAATGTGGAATCACCTAGTACCTCTGAGTTAAAATCCAGTTCATAAAATGAATTCTGGACTATTTGCCATGGTATTAAAAATCTGGTGTGCTGATTTTTTAAATTCAAAACAGTAGGGAATCAATACAATTTTAGAGAGGAAAAGAAATGAATAAACAAAAACTGGAGCAAAGGCTCAGCTGTTGGAGCACTTGACCGGCATGCATGAGGACCTGGGTTCTAACTGCAGTACCACATACACAACTAAGTTTAGAGAAACAAAGACCAGATGAAAAAAATAATTTCTCTCTCTTAAAAAAAACCTGGGAGTTGAAGGAAAAAAATGGTCTATATTAGAGCAATGGAATAAATTAACAGTACCTGCAATTTGATGTGGAAAGCATAAAGAAATCACTAATATCTTACATATAACTTCTGCCCCTTTTATGTTATTGCCTTGAAATTTCTTCCATGATATACAGACTTATGTTATATGGATTTTTCTTTTTTGACTGCTGGCCATCAAACCCTGAGCCTCACACCTGCCAGGCAAGAGTTCTACCACATTCCCCATTTTAAACAGACTTAAAAAAAAAAAAAAAAAACTAACCCCAAAGAATCATTTCTTAGCAAAACTGTTAAAAGCAGTAAATCCATGTTATTTTTTGCCACTAAAGATAAACACAACCACCATGAGCACAGTGAGAGTAAGTGAGTTGGCTTTACCAATAGCTTGGGATGAATCCACCATGGATACTTTGGACACTGGTGTGAGCAAGCTGAAAAGTTGTAGGGTCAGGTCTGTTGTGGTAAGGGATGTGAATCCCTTCAGCAGCAGCTGCTGCAGCCCTGAGAAGTCGGCCCACTTGAGCTGGGCCTGGAGTTTCTCAAGTTTTTCTCGGTTTTCAGCTTTATCAAGTGGCATGTGTGCTAGTAGTCGATTCAATAGCCTCAAGGCCATTAGGTACTCAAACTCAAAATCAGACTCCATCAAGGCCACCGTGACCCAGAATATGGTGGCCAGAAGGTTGGTGGGATGGTTTATGTGGGATGGGTCTGTAAGACTGTCCTTCAAAGAGGAGGAGCTTCTGGTTTTTGAGGAAAGACCCTGTTGGGTACAAGCCTGAATTCTGTCCAGGGTGGCACTTCGAGGTGGGTCAGAAGATCGGTCAACAACACCAAATTTCTTGGGCACAGAGAAGCTTCTTTGATGCCGACTCCGTTCTGCGGTTGTGGTGGTGCCAGTAGCAGCTCCTGGGTTCACATTCAGTTGCCCTGTACTCTTTCTGCTTGCCGTTAGTTTAGTGCTGGAGCTTAAATCTGGTGATGAAGAGCTGGGCATAAAAATAAATACATTCAATGGAGTGCCAACAGGCTCTACAGAAATGCCAGTCCAATCAAGTCCACTGCGAAATACTAAAGGAAGGAAACCATTCTTTGGGAATAAATACTATTTCTTTTTCTTTATCCTTAAACTTTAAGCTATGAAAAACAAACCTTGACAAGTACAACCTTTACTGACTCAATTTCAAGAAAGATGGCACCATGAATATGTGAAATGGGTTATTAAACATTGTCAGTAACAAAGAACAAAAAGATAGCAAGTTTGGAATTTAAGTAAAGTCAACATTTATTCCAATGGATTTTATAGGAATGGTTCAGTTGAGCTATGCATTCACTGAAAAATACTGTTTAGTGTGTGGTAGTGCACACCTATAATACCAGCAACAGGAGGCTGAGGCAGGATTGCAAGTTCAAGGCCAGCCTCAACAACTTAGTGAGAACCTAAATAATTTGGCAAGACACTATGTCAAAATAAAAATATGTGGCTTAGTGGTTTAGTGCCCGTGAGCTCAATTCCTGGAACTAATAAACAAACCAGCAAACAAACAGTTCAGTTTTAGTTTCTGTTTACCAGTGTAATAAGTAGGGTAATTTTTATATAATACTTGAAAAAATACACAGTCATGCTGGGCATGGTAGCACATGCCTATAGTATCAGAAACTTGGGAGGGTGAGGCAATTGGATCACAAGTGCCAGGTCACCTTTAGCAACTTAGTGAGACCCTTAGTAACTTAGTGTGACCCTGTCTCAAAATTAAAAAAAAAAATAATAAAAAGGACTGGTGATGTAATTTAGTGGTAAAGCATTCCTGGATTCAATATCAGTAATTGTCCCTCCCCCGCAAAAAAGAAAAAAAATTACTCAAGGACAAGAAAAAGAAAGTGAAAAATCATTAATATTGCATCATGTTTGGTGTCTATCTTGACATTTTAAAATGTTTATATAATGTGTGTATGTGTGTTGTAACTTCCTGTTTTTTTAACTTAAGGAAATACCATACATACTTTTCAGGTCATAAATAGACTTCAAAAACAAGATTTTTTCTTTGTACTCTGCCTAATGTCCAGCATCTCCTAAATATTCAGTGCAGTAAATTTGATTACAAAATGTCAGTAAGCTGATTCTCACCGAGATAACACAGTTAAGAGATCACTGTTCTTCAAGCAGTCAGATAAGTTATCCACTGCAGCCTCCAATGTCAGAAGTGCTTCCATTACATAACCCTGCCAAACATGCAAAGATAACATTTTGTGTTGCTTATTGTCACTGTTAACTTTCTGAAGATAAATTTAATTAATGCAAATTTTATTTCAATAATATCAATAGATCTGAAAGCTAGACAATCATTTTTGCTTTAATTTACAAAATCTACAAGCAAATTTGGAAGGCCAATTAGGAAATTTGGATGTCTTAAGAGTTAGAGGTTAATAAGGATTTATTTCCCTACGCCTGACAGCTTCAATAGGGTTTAAAATCCAATGGTGGTGAGGGGGGTTGGCTGGAGAGGGGGCTCAGTGGTAAAGTCATTGCCCCGCATGCACGATAACCTGGGTTTGATTCCCAGCACCACACACACAAGTGTTGGAAAAACAAAAACCAGATGAATAAATAAATTCATTCTTTCCTTTTCTCTCTCTCTCAAAAAAAAAAAAAAATCAATCCAATGGTGGTCTGCAGTGGTGGGGATAGGAGTGGGAGATAGGGTGAGGGGTGGGGAAAGCATGGCCCCTGCTGAGGGAAAGTTCAAGCAACTGATGCACACAGCAGCAATGTCTGACAGCCAGAGAAGCAGCTGGTTTCAGAGGCATTTTATCAGCACTTCCGGTGGCCAGAAGGAGGACAAAAGGCAGAGTGTATAGGTTGGTGCAGGCTTCCTGAGATGCAGTAACATGTCTGATGGGGAAAAAGGGCCTGGTCCTAGCCACAGAGCTTGTAATGCCCTTGGCTTTGAAACTGTTCAGGTTTCCAGTTTCTGGGTCTTCCTGTGACAGCTACCCTCTCCATTCCATCTCCCGCTCTTCCCAGTACACTGAAGAGCTGACCATACAAGGAAGGGGAGGACTTTGCATAGATCCTCGCTCTGGGTGCAGAGATTGTGTACTGCTTCCTTGGTGGGTGGTAAAACCCCCAAAACAATACCAAATAACCTACTCTCCACCTGCCAAACCCAACCAAAAAAAAAAAAAAAAATCCACCAACAGATTTTCAGTTGTTTTACAAAACAGAATAGTATCCATTGAATTTCTAGGACATGCCCCTTGGAGTGAATTTTGGAAATACAAAGGTCAACTTCTATTTTTTTAAATAAATTGTTCAAATGGATGAAGTAATTGGTGAGAAGGCTCAAAGAAAGTCGGTAACTCCTCTCATTTGAACTGGAGAGGAGCTCAGCCTTCAAGAGCTCAGTGGTCGTCCCTTCCATACCTGAATCTCATCTCCATGTTCTCCGATCACCTCCACCAGTCGAGACAGGAGGTCAGACAAAGCGTGTGCCGACAGGGGTTGCTTGAGGGCCCGGAATATCTGGAAGGACCGGCCAGCATAGTGCCTTGAGGAGCTTGCGAGAGCTGTCTGCAGTGCCACTTCACTCAAGTGCTGCTCCAGATGAAAACCTAGGGCCAGAGAACAGGTCAGTCTCTGTGCTGCAAACCAGGGCATCGAAGTTATTTGTAGGTTCAGAACAGGCTAACAGCACACAGCTACCTGTGCTGGTACTTCTTTAAAAATCAACCATTTTAAGCCAGGTGCCTGTAGTTCTAGCTACTTGGGAGGCTGAGACAGGAGGATCCCTTGAACCTAGGAGTTCAAGGCTGGGATAACATGTCAAAATTAATGAATGAACCATTTTAAAATAAAACATTTTTTATGAATCTTAATGAAGCAATAGTATAGTCAAAAAAGGCAGAAACTCTTGAGCAAGTTAGTCCTGTTTTTAAAACAAGGGCTTCATAACTCTGGGAAAAAAAATAGATTGTCTAAGAGCCTGTTCCCTTCTCTTCAACTTATGAACAATAGAATCTTAGAATTGTGACAATTAAGCAACTTGTGAAGTGCCTACTATAGAGTCTGCCACATAAAATGCTCACAACTGTATAATTCATTACTCTGCTATTTTTATGTAATATTCTTACTCCTTTTTACATAGGATACTTTTACTCCTTTTTTCATAATAAAAGAGTTTGTTAGAGAAACATTTTCAGAGTAGAGGAAAGCTGCGAGCGGATCTAGTCAGTTCTGAACACAGCGAAGTCCTGTGCCAAAGTCTTTGCTTTGTAAATATTCTGATATTGCAGTTTGGACACTGCAACAAAGGCAGCCATGATTTAACTTGCACTTGAGTGTTTGCTCTTCCAATAGCATGTATGAAATCTCAGGCATAGAAAACCATTTGATCAGGAGGGAACGAAAGTGCTCAATAAAGCTCATGAGTGAATTCTGTGTCACTTGCTGCTCCTCCCTGCAGGGAGAAGAGCAGACAAGAATCAGCACCCAATGAAAACAATGTATAAGCTTCCCCATGACCTAGAAGACTCTGTGACACATTTGATTGTCACATGAGAGTGGATGATAAGGGATAATTCATGTCACTGGTTGTAGCCACAGCTGGGTCATTTGACCCTAGAGATAAGCAGACCACCTAAGAAAATGTTCCTATAGAGCAAACAGAGGGACTTGAACACATTCAGGATGGGAAATTTAGGATTAAACCCACATAAGCAGTTCAAAACTTTACAAATAGATGTTTCCTCCCCCTGCCCTAACGTAACCCATTTTACTACTTCAACGAATTGATGTGTGGGGGTTAGGTCCCTGGAATTGAGCAAACACCTGTTTATATCATAATGGACTTGAAAGTAAGAACTGTACTAGTAAGACTGCAGAACTCCAACACCACTATGACAATGCCCTTTGGGAGAAGTCAAAAGCTAGAGGGTCCTTGAAGCACCTTGTGAAAGGTCACTTGCCCATCATCCACACTGACCTATTTTGTGATCCAGGAATAACCTTCAGCGTATAACATCCCTCAGTTCTGTGGCTTATTACAGCAGCTATTCTATTTTAATACAAGTGCTTCCAAGAACATATTGTATGTGTGTGTGTGTGTGTGTGTGTGTGTGTGTGTGTGTAAGAGAAAGAGAGAGAGAGAGGAGCATCAACAGGCTGAAAGTTGGATGCATGGGAAAAAGAGTGGTTAAAAATAGATCAATATGCAAAATGACTTAGACTTTAAAGTACTCTCTGAGTTCAGTATAAGGCATTCATAAGTCTTTTCATTTTTATTATTTTACTACAATAATGTTTTTAGATAAATTCATGACCCACACATAAATAGTAGGTTTATTCCTTTGGATTATGTTCAACTACTAAGTGCCTTTTGAAGTATTCACATTTCACACAAATTCCACAGGGAAATCTCAAAACAAGAAATGGCAATTCCAGCCAGGCACAGCACCACACACCTGTAATCCCAGCTACCTGGCAGGGGCTGAAGCAGGAGAATTATTAAGTTTGAGGCTAGACTGGGCAACTTAGTGATACCCTGTCTCAAAAAAAAATTGGGGGGATGCAGTTCAGTGCTAGAGCACTTCTAGCATGCATGAAGTCCTGGGTTGGTCCTCTGCATGTACACGTGTGTGCACACATGCACAAAAGAAGGAAGCAAGCAAGCAAGCTGGCAATTCTATTTCTGGAATGGCTTTCTCATTTCAGTTTATCAGTATTTTTATTTTTAAGAGAGAGGGAGAAAGAAACAATTTTATTTATTTTTTCATCTGGTCTTTGTTTCTCTGACAGTTGTGTATGTGGTGCAGGGGTTTGAACCCAGGTCCTCACAAATGCTGGCCAAGTGCTCCAAACACTGAGACACTGCTCCAGCCCCAGTATGTTTTGTTTTTTAGTAGGTATTCTCTGATAAAGAGTTGTGGGGACTCAGTGATTACAGCGCTTGCCTGGCATGCGTGAGGATGTGGGTTTGAACCCCAGAACCACATACGCAACAAAGTGTAGGAGCAATGAAAGCCACATGAAAAACTAAATAAAATTGACTTTCTTTCTCTTAAAAAAAAAGGAAAGAAAAGATGTGGTTAATCAGGAATGTTTTAAGCAGGTAAAAATGTTAATGATCGGAGCAGTTGGGAAAGCCAGTGAACCACATATAATACTGCCAGATTGTTGTGATTAAAAAAAAAAAGGTAAAGAAAGCTTTTGCATCATGATAAAGAACCAGCATCAAATTTTGCACACAGATCACAAAGGCCAAATTATATCTGAAAGTAATTCCGCTGTGGGCAAACACTTAACTATTATGACCTACCATAGCTTAAATGAGAATCATTCCGCACAGAATATTAAAAGGTCATTTGTACAAGAATTGTTAATGAACACTTAAAGCAAAAACATTTTATCATAAATTCTTTTTGTGGTGCTTAGAATTACAACATGGGCTTTGTACATGTGAGACAAGAACTCTACCTCTGACCTACATCCCCAGACTCAAATTCTCTTTTTGTTTTTTTCCTTAAACCAATTTGACTATTTCAATCAGCCATTTAATTAAACTGGTTGACTATTTTTTCATATTAGAGACAGACAATGGTTAATAAATGAGAGTTATGTCTCATGATTTTTCTAGATAAAATTTATATTATGGGTATGGGTTAATTCTAATAAGGTAAGAAAAGTAGAATAAGCAAGATTGGGAAGATTATTTGACAGAATATAAGGCAAGTACAGATAACATGAACTATCGTTCAGTTAGGGAGCATCTGAAAGAAGGTTCAAAGTTCTCCAATGAATATGCTTATGCCCAGGTGTTGAGTGTCAGGACATTATAAGGTGTGTTGTCATAATGAAGTGAGCTCCATTATACAAAAATGCGGAAAGAGGACAAAGTACCTGATTTGGAATCTTTAAATACGGATACGACATGCCGTAGAAAATTAGTGAGCTGTTCTGCACTTTTGGAATTTTGATTTTTGGGTGTGATGTCTTCATGGCACCAAAGTGGACCAAATGCCCTTCAACAAAACACACAAAAGGTCAAAAATACAAGATAAGCATCGCTTTACGTTTTTAAAACTATAAAGTTCTGACTTCAGAGATACATTATACTTTTGAAAACTTCTTAATTTGGGGGTACATTTCAGGTTTGTGAAGATATACTTGTCTATGTTTTAAATTAACTTTATTCACAAAAGGAAAATCTCCAGTTTTGCTAGAACAGTGCAGGCATATTATAGGTGCTATTACTGGTTTGCTGAATAAATTAACATAAAATGCTAAGTAAAATAGATTTAGATACAGACTCACTGTTCATATCATCACATTTGCAGAGAAGGATTTTGTGAAGACGACATCATTAAGTTGCCAAATACTGTGGACCCAAACTGAATATACAGCTTTTATTGTCTAGTTGGTTTTTCAACAGTAAGAATACGAAAGAACCAGGTGAGAGAATTTTGGAAAACCTGCCTTTCTCAGCACGTGGTATTGTCAGACGGTAAATGGCAACAATATCTGTTCTCTCTACAACTCATCCAGGTCTCTGAAGTTCCCTGATGTGCACACACTCTGTATGTAGGCCCCCTTCCTAAGCTTCCTGCCCTTTATGTCCCACATTACACTGGAAGCCATTGAGAAGAACCTGCATCATTGAGGAAAGAAAATGGTTTTTGCATTGTTTGCATTAATTTGATGCAAGAAAGAAAAATCATGTGAGATATTGTATAACATGAATACAAACTAAATTTCCAGGACTTAACTCACTGTGAAAGGAGAGTGTGCCTCTAGGTCACAGGTGCAAGTCTTTATACAAACACTAGACCTAGGCTGCTAGAAATTCTGGTCTTACAAGTGAAACGGTTAAGAAGAAGAGCCCAAAGACCTGAAAAACCAGGACCACTTGTAGCTCTTCTTGATTTTATTTTATGATTAGTTTGAGTCTTTTCCCATCCTGCTTTCTACAGTTTCTGATTTCTGACTCCCAATTTCAAATGACTCTGTAGCAGTGAGTTATTCCATTGACAGCTGCTCCTGGGTTGACTGTGGCTAATAGCCTTGGTTTCCAGAGTGGAGATCTTTGCCAAGTCTCAGAACTCCCAGATCACAGCAGCTCTAATAAATGATTAAAGTCAGGCCCGCAGCTATCATCTCCTGCACCACTGTTCTACTGGAAATCTCCCTGCCCATCAACCATCACATCACTGGGATCAGTAACAACCTCTACCAGCGTTTCCTTTTTGCACGGATTCTGGCAGATGCAAATTAGAAGAGAAAATAGGACTTTGTTACAATTTCAGGATCACTATTTCATATACGTGACTTAAAGGGCTGACACTTTTTCAAATGATTGACTTGAAAACAGCAGCTTGACTCTGACCCCCACTACCTGGTCGTCAGGAACTCAATGAGCTTGTTTGCCTTCTCATCTGCTTCAGCAGCTGTGTCCGCATCTTCCACCTCTTGAGTCATCTGCGGGAGGTTCCCACTGCTTCCTCCCAAGCTGATACTGGAGGACGTAGAGCTGGAGCTCAGCCCTGAATCTGGCACTGGGGAGGACTGGTCCTCTCGCAGAAAGTCGAAGCCACCTGGTCGGTGAAGAAGTTGAAGGAGGACATGTTAGGCAGGGTGCTTGTCAGCATGCTTAGTGAAGCCTGGAGTCAAGCACAAAGAAGTGTGAAGTTATTTAAATTTGGGGAGAAAACACTTGAATTGGGCTAAGGCTAGGATTAAACAAGACTGATAGGTTTTCTTTGCATGTGGAATCAGTTGCACTGCTGTATAAACTGGTATGCATTTGGCAATAGGGGTATCTTCTTTGACTTCCACTCTTGTGTTTCAGTCAGTGTTTTCACAAAAGAGGTGTGTGTGTGTGTGTGTGTGTGTGTGTGTGTGTATGATGTACATAGGCCAGTCTAAGGAACAGGTCCATTATAACAGGTCAACTAAGTCAGGTGTTGTCACCAAACTATTCCTGGGTGTTAGATGACTTAAACATGCAAAGTGATTCCCTTTTGAAGGTAAGTCACTTTGACTGATGAGTACATTATATGTAATATTTTTAAGTAAATGTGCCTAGAAGTTTGAATATTGTGTGTACTTTTCAATTTTGGTGCTGAGGACTGAATCCAGGACCTCACACATGCTAAGTGCATATTTTACCACTGAACTATTCTTTCCAGCCACCTATTAATATATTTTAATAAACTATATTTCAGGGTATTCAAAAATATAAGTGAATACTATATTTTTTTCAGTATGAATTTGGTTAACACTTCTACCTCTCTGGCTATATGGGTTTGGGGGAAAAAAGTATGCTTGTGACAATTCTCTTGTCCTCTTTTTAATAATTATAAAAAGAACATAGTCCTGGTGTGTCTGATGAATAAGCTGAATTAGAATGAGCAGTCCTGGTTTGGAAGAGCATCTCTGTGGCATACAGCGTACCCTCAGAGTTTATATAACCCTCTGTATGATAGTTTTCTATTATAATAAGGTGAGGGCAATAATTTCCATCACAGTTTTTTTAGTGTGGATTTGACAGCAACTATAATTGAAACTTAAAAAGGGGACATTTCCCATACTCTGAAACCTAATCCTATGTGTGACAGTTTCATTTATTTTGGCTATCAGTTATTTGTCTTGCCTATGTATGCTGTGTGTGTGTATATATATATATATTTTTTTTTTTTTTTGGTAAATCCCTAAATCATTTTATGCCACATCACTGGGTATAATGAATGCAAAACTCATGTACTTGGAGATGTACAATTTAACAGATTGTAATTTTCTCAGTCTGAGTCTTTATACTTAATGGAATACGTCCTTATTCACAGGAGTTTGAACAACTAGAACTCTTGAGATTCTTTTAATTAAGCATCTGTCATAAAGACTTCTGTGTCCTCTCAGAGGCTGATAGGATATTTTCAATTAAGTGTGGCTTGGCTTAAAATAAACAGCTTATGGGACCTTACATCTCAGAATTAATGATGACTTCATATTTGTTTGCCCCCCAAAATTTTGACCTCTGTTAGAAGGCAAGAACAGTGCTAAATACAGGAGTTGAAATAAAGGTCCATTCTATTCCAGGTAATGAAGAAAGTACCTGGTGACATGAATCGCTGTATCATATCTGGTGCCGATGTAATGTATAAAATAGCACTGAACTCTGTTAGTAATATGCATCATCATTTTAAGATATTTCAAACATTATTGTTCTAAATGAAAACCACTAACCAACCCTTTTGGGAAAGTGTTCATGGCTAGCTACAGCATTGACCTTCACGGTGAAAATCCAACAGTCATTTTCCACAGCTCGACTTGGCACAGTGATTTCTTTGACTCAGTCAATGCTTTCTATTCCCATTCCTGTGAAGAAATTTTTGGTTCCAAAACAGCAATAGATTTTCATAGGCTTTTCATTAAATTGTATGTTCTGGAAAACAGTCATTCAATAAAGTGGAAATTCCTTCAGGAGAACAAGTGATACATCTGGGACCTGGCCATGACCTCATTGCAGGTGCAAGGGGCTAACCACTGTTTCCACATTCTCACTCTGCAATGTTCTAGACGATGTTTTTGACGCCTGAGCATTTTAAGTCCAAGGCATCAAGAGGCACACGTTCAATAGGAACAGCAATCATAACAAATTAAAATAAATTAAAAATATTTAATAATGAGGAAGGCCCCTGAGAGGTAAGTTCAAATGAAATGAAACGGTGTATATTTATTGGGCTTTGATCACTTAGAAAGTTGGAGAATGACTGGAGAGAAGTGGACTTGAGCTCCACTGACACCTTCCATCATCATCCCATCTGTGACTTGGTCACCACTGCCTGCTGCTTCTCTTTGTGTTACCTGTATAGAGATATTCTGGTTGGTAAGCTGGCTGGATGGTTAGGGTCTTAGCTTCACCCATCTCACGGGTCTGCAGAAGCACAGAAGCAATGGCATGAAAATTGCTGTTGCAAGAGAGGGCAATCAAGAGGTGAAGAAGCAATTTTTTGCTGTGTTCAAAGACTTCAGGCCGGTAATGGTCCAAACCTGTAACAAAATGGAGGAATCTCTTAGTATAAACAAACAGTAAGCTCCTTTAGATTCCAGGGATGGTAAAGATTCCAAGATACCTTTCAGAAGCACATCAAAAGAATGTTTAGTTTCCTTTATTAGTGTTTGGGTTGCCAACAAAAAGAAGTTGGGCTTAAGAAAAATAAAATGCTCTATTCTTAAATAAAATATTCTCGTAAAATGCTGATAGGATGGAGTTTTCTTGATGTCTCTGTAGCATCTGACGTGGTTTGCATTCCTCCTTCCTAACATGTTCTCTTCCTTGGAACTCTCTGATCCCAATTTTGTTTCTCTCTTAACTCATCTCTGGATAGTTCCTCTTCTCATTTTGTTTTACTATTTGAGTATCTGAAGCTCGGTGCTCAGCCTGCTGTGGTCTATATTCTCTATCTCCTCGCTGTTTTAAATTTATATCCTCAGCCAAACTCCCTCAAAACACGCCAACCTCTTTTGGGTATCTTTGTAAACACAGTGTTAGTGAGATGCTGTTACATTCATATTGTAGAATTAGGACAATTTCAAACAATGACTGATCAACTGAAATTTTAGAGAGTAGATGTCACAAAAGGGCAATGAAAAATGGAAGAGACTGAATCTTTCAGAAGTGGGGCACGCTGAGGTCAACGTAAAAGGAAATCTCTGTAGATTACCTCTACATGTTCTCAATCTTGTTGGCTAGGGTTCCCTTTAGATCCAGTCTTACCTAAGAAGACGGCATGGAGTAGCAGTGGTAGGTGGAGAGCCCAGTCTTCTCTTACACTGTGGTCCACCACCATCTCAGTCATAAAGATCACAGCAATATTGCACCTAACCAAGAAAATGAGGAGATTAATGCAACTTCTGAAGAGGGTGGAAAGATAGCAGCAGATCGTTAAGTTATAAATCAATGCAGTTATTAAGACTTGCTCAAAGATGTTAAGAACCTTATTCAAGAGAAATAGTTTCATTTCCAACACAACACAGAGCCCCATGGGAAGAAGAAACACTGGTTGAGCTCAATGATACATAATGGAAATTGTACTAGTCACAGGATAATAATGGCTGAGGGATAAAGAAAAACTGAAGACAAGGCCCTGTCTTCAAGTTTGTCGTCAAGTTACACAGTCAAAAATCATTGCAGAATGCATACCACATTAAGATTACATAAAAAGAAAGTTCAGGGGCTGGAGCAGTGGCTCAGCAGTTACAGCGCTTGCCTGGTGTGTGTGAGGACACGATTCAAACCCCAGCACCACATACACATGATGAAGTGTCAGAGCAATGAAAGCCACATGACAAAACTAAATAAAATTGATTCTTTTTTTTTTTTTCTCTCTCACTGTCCCTCTTTTAAAAAAAAGTCACTTTTTTGGTGGGATCTGGAATAGGTTTCTTTCTTCTCATAGGGAGAGAAGTCCAGTCAAAGACAGCTGTCATTCCTCTCCACCTCACATCAGCTCACCTGTGGAGCGGCCCCCGGGGAGTGATGGTCTCTGGGAGATAGTCAACCAGGGGGGCCCAGCATCCTCCAGTACTCGGCATCGGCAAGGGCTGTGGTTGTTTGGTCTCCGTGATGGTCAACAACCAGCCAGTGTAGGGAGAGATGGGATCATCTTCAGAGTGAAAAAGACAAGCTAACTTTATTTTCCAGGAGAGAAAATGTTTGCTATTTCTACTTTTTTAAAGAAAGAATCTTACAAATACACGCTCATAAAAATCACTTTCTAATTACTCAATTTGGTGAGTATGAATTACATGATTGAATGGGTTAGAATTACTTGATTAGATAATTACTTGATAACTACATTTATTTTAGAGCAAAGAAAAAAATACAGATAAAAATAAAAATGTGAAATCATGTGAATTTCCATGACTGTAGAAAAGTTCCTTTTCCTCCACTTTCCCCTTCTCATGTTTCCAGTGTGGTCAGGACAAGAGCCTTAGAGTCATCCTTGACTTCCTTCTCACATCCCACATTCAGCTCACAATGATGATGATGACCACAGTAATAATAACAGTGACAACATCAGGAAATAACACTCTGTCAGGCACCATTCTGTGCACTCAACAAATTAACAGTTCAATAATGGGTACCTATTGCTATCCCCATTTCACAGAGGGGAACTGAGGATAATTACTGTCAACAATTTCAGAGTGTTCTGCCTTCAAAAACATGTGTGGCATCCTACCACTGCTCCCTTCCCCATCGCACTGTGTCTGAGCCACCTCCGCTCTCTCAAAAGCTCTTTACTGTCTCCCTGCTTCTACTGTCCCTCCACACTCTTCCACTGAGCAGCCAGAAGAATCCTTTTAAGGGACTGCAGCGGTGGCTCAGCGGTTAGGGCGCTTGCCTGGCATGCGTAAGCGAGTTCAAACTCCAGCACTACGTACACAATGAAGTGTCCAAGGAATGAAAGTCACATGAAAAACTAAAGATTGCTTTTCTCTTTCTCCCTCTCTCACTGTCCCCTCTTTCTTTAAAAAAAAAGAAAAAAGAAAAAAAAAAGAATCCTTTTAAAGCAACTTTGGTCACATTTTTTACCTGCTCAGCACTCGCTAGTGGCTCCCCTTCTGCACTCAGAATGAAACCCAAACTTCACACCACGGTCTTCAAGTTCTTACAAGGTTGTCCCCTTGTTCCTCTTGGCTGATCTCCTACCACTGTCCCACTGCCCGCTCCACCTGAGTCATCCTGGTTTCCCTCTTGTTCTGAGATCAGGCCAGGCTCCTCTCTCCATCCTCAGGAACTGCAGCTCTAGTGCTCCCCATGGCAGGAATCTTCTTCCCCAGACAGCGACCTGGCTCAATACTTTATTCAAGCCTCTGCACAAATGCCAGCTTATCACGAGGGTTTCCTTGACCACTGTATGTCACTCCCCACCCCAATCTATCCTCACTGCTTCCATTTTCCTCCCTTGGCCTGGATGCCCATTTTCCAGCACTGCCCACCTCTGCTCATGCTAATGCAAGATCCAAGAGAGTAGGGGTCTTACTTATCTTGTTCCTGTTCCCCTGGTCCCTGCAGTAGTGCCTGGCATGTAGCTGGGGACCCATGAATATTTGCTGAATGAATGAATGTCATCAATAATATCTTCCAGGTAAGGACAGGAACAAGTTTCAGGAAGGCATCTTTTATAATGCTCTCAATGTGGGCCCTTGGCATTCAAGACAAGCAATTCCACTGGGGGCCACACAATACCTAATTCAGGTACATGACTTCAGCAACCAGGCTCAATCCTCAGATAGTTTTTTTTTCCCCCACATTTATTAGAAGTATATTGTGATACAGGATACAGATGAGGGGGAAACATTGTCAAAACTGTAGCAATCAATGTGTATAAAGTTTGATAACCAGGGGTAATGCTAACACATAGATAAGCTACTATGGGTTTCATCTGTTCAGATAGTTTAACATATTAAGAGGAAGAACGTATTACATCACCTTTAGGCAGTTTTCCCCCATTTTGGTTTTTCTCAATTGCACTTCTGAAAGGGGTACAGTTATGTGTTGCTCAACAAGGATACACCCTGAGCAATGTGTCGTTAGGCAATGCCATCATTGTGCAAATAGCAGACAGTGTACTTACACGATCTTAAATGGTATAGCCTACTAAAGGCTGAGGTTGTGATATTGCCACCATTGTATATGTGGTCCATCACCGACCAAACTTATGTGGTCCAACCATAGTTGATTCAATGCTGCTGGTCTAGAGTAGGATACCAGCTTGACAGCAGACCTGGTGGAGAGAACCCTTCCTATTGTGACAACTGAGGTTCCCAACAAGGGCAAGCACTAGAATCAAGAATAGCCTACTTCTTCAGGATGCGAACTAAGGGAGTTTTGGTGGGGAAATTCAGAAAGTATTAGCTCTTTCCAACACAGCCATGAATGAGCAGCTGGAACCTTAGAATTTTATGCCATGAAACTTTGGACACAATTTAGCCCACAAAAATTTTAAGGCAGGAGCAGTAGTAACTCTTCTTAGTTGTAATGCTCAAAGTATCTACAGAGAGTTTCATTTTCAGCAAATTAACTTCCTGGATGACTGTCCAGGATAAGTTAGTTACAAAATGCACTTCTAAGTGAGTAGATATTCTTTAATAAATCTTGAAAGAAGAGCAAAAAAGGGAGAATACTGAAGGATTAAACTTCTGATATTGCTGGTGGGAAAGGATATACTTAGTTTCAATAATGTTTTTGGGTGTATATAGTCAAATAGCAAAAATGTGCTGGGTTATGGTGGTCTAAAACTGGTTTTCTGCAGTTAGGTCTAAAGCACTTTAACTCAGCTGATACCCAGTTTAACTACTTTACCATTATGAAACCAGATTTGTTAGCATATGGACTTGGAAAACAATCCAGTTATTTGGAAACATTCTGGAAAAAAGCTTACACAATACTGGTAGAAAACTGCTTTGTAGTTCTAGTCTACTTCAGGTTGCTTGTCCATTTTACCCAAGGCTGGTGTAGTTTTTTGGTTTTGTTTTTTTTTTAATGTAAAGCACCTTTGGGATAAACCCAGATTATGAAGCACTGGGCCACTCTTTCTCCTGACCCTTTCTTGACCCTTCCTACCTCTGCTAATCCCTTGAGAATTCAGGGAGGAAGTTGCCAATGCTTAGTGTAACACACTATTGGCCATAGGTTTTGGGATTGAGTGTACTAACCTTTCCCTATCTTGTGGCATGTTTATGCCCATAATTATGTAGCTGGAACCAAAAATACATCAGTGAGGTCCTAGTCACCAAGGCCCTGAGAGATTTGTGTCCTATTAGACACACTGTGTTGTGTAAGACAACCAAAGCAGAGGCCTATTGCTGGAACATGCTGGGAAGGGATCTTAAAATATATTTTATTGACTTCTGTGATGAACATCTGTTTGAATAGCTTGATTTCATTTTCTCTTGTAATAAATAAGTTAATATAGAAGCACTCAGAGTTGAGCTGTCGTACAATCATAAATGCACATAAAGTAACAATATGCTATGCATTTGATCCTAAACCATAGTTACCCCTATCGCCCCCACCTGTCTCTTGATTCTTCTATATTATGCCCTAACAAATATAATGCCTCTCTATATATGTATAAGATTGTGAATTTTCCAGAATTAAATGATTGCATACATAATAGTTGACTTCTCAGGGGGTTAAAGAGCATAATACATTGTTGATTATCTCCCTAGATCCCTCTCTCTATTCCCTCCCTCTCCTATTCCCCCTGCCTCTAACATTCATTTTTCTAAAGGGACAATTTCTTACTAGACTTTCCCTGACTACATCATCAATAATAAAAAAATGCCAAGAATATAAAAATATGGGATTGGGTAGCAATTTGAAATTTATAATTTTCATTTCTCCACCGTTTGGCTTAGGTTTTTTTTTTTGTTTGTGTTTTGTATATTTAAGATGCTGATTATACTCATCTGTATAGTTAGATTAAATAACTACTTCATATTTTTAGTCCTAAGACCAAGAATAAGCAAGTGCTCATCATTCACTCTTTAGCCCTTTGCATTGCGTCTGAACGCCTGTAGCGTGGGTACTTACTTTTATCCTCATCATAGGATCCTCCGGAGCTATTGCTGTATCTTGACTCCAGGCGAGTGTGGGCTCTGATGACATTACTAAACCTTCGAATACAAGGACAATTGTTAAGAAACAGCAACATGGGTGTACATGTGCTGTTGCTCACAGCAGATACTATTATTTAGTGGTTGATTCTTTAGCAACTGGTTCTGATGACAATGCTTCTCTTAAAGGAATATTATAAAGATTGTACCTAAAACATTTCTTTCCCCCTTGACTGGGCCAGTGGTCACTTTTGTTCACAAACAAAAGCTCAAACCTTGAAAAAAGTAATGATTTTAAGGCTAACATTTTAATTGAATTAAAAAATCATAACACTTGATTTTAAAGAAAATGAGCATGATGTTGACTATGACTCTCTCTTCCTAGCACATCGTACCTGGTAACTGGTCAACAATGCTTGCTGAATGAACAAGGGAAAGTGGGTAGAATTGGAAGTACACAAAATAGTTTCAGAACAAATCTGTACTATATCCAATTGAAGGTTTCCCTTTACATAGTCTGAGAGTTCATAGGAAAACTGTTATGTGTAATGTGATCATATAATCAGAGGGACTCTTCTCTTTGGCTTTTTTTTTTTTTTCAGGGCTGAGGACCAAACTTGGGGCCTTGGCGTGTGCTAGGCAAGCGCTCTGGCACTGAGCTAAATCCCCCTCTTTGGCTTCTTTTGTGGCTTGTT
>PVKS010033928.1:0-21407 GCA_004027875.1 Aplodontia rufa | reverse complement strand
CACCAGAGGACATTGATCAAGCCAATGAATACATGAGAAAGTGCTCTAAATCATTAGTAATCAGAGAAATGCAAATGAAAACCACATTAAGATATCACCTTACACCAGTCAGAATGGCAAAGATGAAGAAAATAAAGAACAATAGATGCTGGAGGGGCTGTGGAGAAATAGGCACACTAACACACTGTTGGTGGAGCTGCAGACTGGTACAGCCCCTCTGGAAAGCAGTATGGAGAATCCTTAAAAAACTAGGGATGACTCCACCATATGACCGGGCTATTCCACTCCTGGGTATCTTTCCAGGGGACTTAGAATCAGCACATTACAGTGACACAGCAATATCGATGTTCATAGCAGCACAATTTACTGTTGCTAGGCTATGGAAACAACCCCGGTGTCCCTCACAGGAAGAATGGATCCAAAAACTGTGGTACATTTATCTGTGTTTCTTAGAGTGTATCTACTCTTCTTACTTCATACATCTATTATATTCTATTAGAATTTGGTGTTATACATTTGTTTATTCCTATGAAAATTTGCTCTTTTATCCCAGGAATCATTAGCTATCCGTGATGCTCAGTACATGGACTTCCTGTAAACTCATATTAGATACTCACAGATCACTTATCCCCTCTCTACCTAGATCCCTGAAATGATCAAGAAACATAAGGATGATTTGGCTGTGTTATTAAATCTTACTTACCTAAAGAAACATCATTGCATAAGCTCCTTTTCACCTCTCTTGTTCAGTTGTTCAATGGGATGATCGTATACTTCTTCCAGAGGTGTAAGTAGGACTAAATCCCTAGCAATATGATTTTTTATGTAAATGTATATGTTACCATGTTTAACTGCTATCTACATGTTAATGTATGAGAGGACTCTGAGTCATTTATTTTTGTGTTCTTAGGAAAATACTAGATTTAGTACACATTAAATGCCGAATACATGGTTGTAGAATTTAACAAGTTTAATTAGTAGGGCTAGAGTTGTTTGAACATTACCTGTAAAATTCAGAAGAGAACTTACTGTGATTCGAAACTTTCTGTGAAAATTTCCTAAACCACTCCACTCAGAAATCCATTCAAATAAAAAACAGGTTTCCAAACACATTCAATTAAACAGTCTATGTATGAATTATTAAGCATGATAAATTATGAATCTTGCCTTTACACTATCTTGAGTTGAAAAAATAATTTGGACCACTCTATTATTTTTCCTTTTTCTGGACCTTTGCACAACTCTTACAGCCCAGGGTTAGAATGCCATGTCATGCCCTGCTTCTGAGGGTATCCATGATGCTCCTTTTCCATAAAAGCAAATAGTAATAGCAACTACAATAGTAAAATGCTTAAAATAACTTGTCCAAACAAATAAGCTGAATCCTAGTTTAGCTGAATGTATGCAGCAAAATATAGAGTATTTACTGTTAATTGGTATATGTATTCACCTAGAAGTTATATTATGTTTATGATTTATACATCATGTTATGATTTATGCATCTTGATAGATTTGGCATCCTTTTGGAAGGCTGAAGTTAAATTTCTTTTATGGTTTTAATTCTTATAAGGTCAAGTAGATAATTGTTTGCTACCTGCTTTACTAACCTAGATAGAGAAAAAAGTCTTTGCTATAATGATTAGGCATCTATGGGAATGCTGCTTTGTGATGAGGGTTTTAAAAAGTTGGTAATATTCCAAGTAGGAGAGGTTGGCATTTAGGTCCATTAATGAGACTCAGGTAGATAGTGGATGTTAGCTCTTAAAATCAAATTTCAAACAGAAAGACAAAATGAAAGAATTGGAGACAATAAATAAAGTAAGTATAAAAGCCAGTAATAGCTTAGGGTAAAAAAATATCAAACCATGACAAATTCACACCTAAGAAATGAGGATCTTGACTCTAAGTGAATTCATTTGGTTAGTAATCATTATAATTCTAAAACTTTACAATCATAATCATATGGTGGCCAACATGCTGCTTCTTTTCATTAGCACAGTATTTATCAAGAGAAAATCTAGAAAAGGAGATGATAGCACAATGGGGAGCATCACTAAGCTTTTTTTCTTCCATGGAATCATTGAAAATTAAGAAAAACATAAAACTTTATCAGAACTCTGGAAAATACTTAAAGGTTCACAGCAATGATAGGTGCTGAATTAAGACATTTATGATGGCACTGAAGCATTGTGGTGTTTTTACTTGCCCCTCCTTCTCCCAGCACAGCAGCAACTGAATGTAGCAACAACTTCAATTTGGAACTCTGGTCCTTAGATCTCGAGGGAACTGCGCAGATTCTGTTCAAGAGTTATTGTGCACGTTGGTTCCAATCTGTCTGTGGATTAATTGAAAAACTAATGCACAGCACTCATCTCTCCTTTGTCTAACTTAGAACTCTAGCCAGAGAAATAGCAGACATGACTCAAAAAGGCAGTGAGGCAAACTAACCTGCATATGTTTAGGATGGAAGATAATAGTTGAGATATGAAAATAGACTACCTAAGTCCCTGGAAGAAATTCTTCAGGAAATTTTGACATTCACAATTACCAATGTATACAGGGGAATTTAGAAATAGAAGTACCTCCTTTCTAATAGATAACAAACAGGGAATAAAGCATGCAGAAAGAAAATTTAAAAATGGCATAAGTAAGTCTTCCCTTATAAATAATTACTTAAAAATTTACTTATTTAAGCTATCCAATCAAAACTTATAGGTTGGTAGAATGGATAAATTCATCTATCTACTAGTCAAACATATTTTGTTTAAAAACAAACACATTGAAATGGACAGATGAAAAAGTAATTCCATGCAAATGATAATGAAGAGAGAGCTAGAATGGCTATATTAATATCAGACAAGATAGACATTAAGCAAAATATAGTAACAAGACACAAAGGAGAATATTATAATTAATTAAAAGTTCATGTCATCAAGAGGACATTACAAATATATATATCTACAAAGAAAGCACCAAAATACTTGAAGCAACACTGCCATAACTGAAGGTAACATTAGACAGCTGTACAATAATGAATGGATATTGCAATGCACCACAATCAATAGTAGATAGAACTGTTCTTGAAGAAACAAAACTAATTATAAGAGAATGTTATGATCAATTGTACAGCACCTATTTAGAGAGCCTAGAAGAAACATAAAAATTCCTATAAACACAGAAATTACATAATTTGACTTAAGAGAAACTAGAAAATCTCAGTAAGGCTACACAATGAATTCCTTAAATCAATAGACTTCTACCAAACACTTAAAGGATTATCATTGATTCTTCTAAAGTTCTTCAAAACAAACCAAACAAATGAACAAAACCCAGAAGAATAAGAAGCACTTCTTCCCTCATTCCAGGAGACCAGCATGGTCCCGATACCAAAACCAGATAATAAATCTCAAGGAAACAGAACTATATACAATATTCATCATCTGTGTATATGTGTGTACATGCACTTGTGCAAAAGTTCTCAATAAAATACTACAAAAAATTCATCAGCTTACTGAAAATATTATACACAATGATCATGCAGAATTTATACTAGAAATGCTATGTACATTATAGTACAGATGACAAAATTACAATACAATATATTACATCAATAGAATTATGGTAAAAAAAAAGTACACATGATCATTTCAATTGACACCAAAAAACATTTATAAAATTTAATAATATTTCATCACAATTACACCAGAAAAATAGAACAAAACAAACAGACTTCCCTTACCATGCTAATGTCCATTTATGAAAAATTCATTGCATAAATCACACTTATTTTGAAAGACTGAAAGTTTTCCTTCAATATAAAAAATAAGACATGGTTTTAGAGTTATAAAGGGAAAGGGAAGGGAGGGATAAGGGAGGGTAATTGGGGGGGCACTCCTGGAGATATTTGCAATATCCAGAATATTTACACATTTTATACACATTTTATATTATTTTGTTAAAATCGTGTAAGGTTGTTTAAAAAAAAAAACTTGTATGGTTGTTCAAAAATAAAAAATTAAAAAAAAAAAAAAAAAAAAAAAAAAAAAAAAAAATAAGACATGGATGACTAGTTTCACCACTGCTTTTTTAACATTTCACTGGAATTTCGAGCCAGTGAGATTAGACAAGAAAAAAAAAAAGAAAAGGCATACAAATTGGAAGAAAAAGCAGATTATCTCCAATCACAGATGACATGATATTATATATAGAAACTCTCAAACCACCCATAAGAACCTACTAGAGCTAATCAATAAATTCAACCAATTTGCAAGGTACAAATTCAAGATACACAATCAACTTTGTTTATAAATATTAGTAACACATTATTGAAAGAAATAAATGAGGACATAAATAAGTGGAAATACATCCCATGTTCATGGATTATAAGTATGAATATTGATACCATGTCACTATTTCCAAAATAACTTATAGATTCAAGCCATCTCCTTCAGCAAAAAATCCATTTTGCTTGTTTATTTTGATTTTTTTTCTTTTATTTTTCACATAAATGGGAAAACCAGACTCCAGATTGTGGGGGAATCAAGCTAGTCAGCAATTTCCTGGTCTCTGCAGGACTCTGAAATGAAGCAGGATATCAGCACAAAGTGTAGAAGTAGGAAACAAACATACAAATAAAAAATGTTGTGATTATCCTACTTAGACTGAGACCTGCAGAGACTTTCCTTAGAACAGTCAGTTCCCAAAATGAACTGAGAGCTCCAACCTCTGACCTCAGCACAGGGGAAGTGTGTGCGAGGGGCGCTGCAGGAAGAAATGCTGCGCAGCTCAAAAGCACTTGCCTGAACTCACACTTGAGAGGAAATGGGCAGAGGACACTGATGAATTGAAAAGTGAGCGTAAAGGGGGGATGTTTTTATTTGAGAAATGCCATGGCCAGATTGAAGCCAAGTCCTGAAGTGAGGGCTGGGTTGGCCCCGCAGGCATTTTATGGTGACCAGTCAGTCACCTCACTGCCTTTACAAAGCAACAGCCACAATATTCCAAAGCACAAACACCTGCAAAAATGGCTGAGGGAAATGCCCCTGCAGAGAACCCGCTACGGAATTGAGCTGAAGAGATTCTGTACAGTGAATTGCTGAAGCTTCCATCAACCCCCACCCAAAATCAAAGGGACAGAGCTGGCTAAAGGCAGCAATGCCGCCTTCAGTTCCAAGGAAAGTGCCCAGGAGCTAAGAATAAAAGCCCCTATTAGTAATAGAGCTGTAAAGAATTCCCACAGGGACCACTATCAGCCCCCTTCCCAGTTCCTCAGTCTGCTTCCCAAACATAGGGACAGATCTTTCTGGCTGCAGAGCAGCATTTAGTTCCCAGGAAAGTGCCAAGGTACTCAGAGAAGAGTACCCTATTAGAAATTGAGCTGGAGAGAATTTCCACAGAAACCACTGTTGGGCAATGGATTTCTGAAGCCCCCTTCTGAGATGAAGCTGGCTGGCTGCAGCATGGCTTTTAGATCCCAGGAAAGTGCCAAGGCACTGAGAGCAGAGTATCCTTTTGGGAGCTGAGCTGGAGAAAATTGCTACAGAGAACATAACCAGGTAGATTGCTGAAACCTGCTCACTCCCACTCTCCATGCTGTGCTCTGCAAATAAGGGAATGAGTCAGCTAAGGGCATTCAGTTCCCAGGAAAGTGCTAAGGGACACAAAGGCCCACTCAGCAGACACTTGGGCTGCCCCTCTGCAGTGCAAATATGGACTTACCCAACAGTGGCCAACTTCGCTCCACTAGGGTACAAATTCACAAGCTCTCCACTGCTAACTCCTATGCACCCCCTGGACTAAGACAAAGCCCACAGTTCCTCCAGCCAGAAGAAGACTCATACCTAACCCCCAGCAGAAGAGAAAGTCACCACCAGAGGCCTGGATCTCCAACCAGCATTAGAGCACCAAACCAAAGTGAAGACATAGAAGAGGAGGATACCAGCCTTAATTGGTACAATCCACCGACCTAATTCTCCTCTTTACCTCCATTTACCTTGGTGAAAATTCAACCATATTAGATTATCTCTTTCTCTCTCCCTCTCTCTCTCTCTCTTTTTCCTTTTTACCTTGGTGCAAATTAACTGATCATAGGCTCTCTCCCTCTCTCATTCCCTTAAACCCTCTTTTTCTGCCTACCTTCCACTTTACCTCTTCCACTTACCCAATATTCCTCCCATCCTCCTGCTAGTACTCATTTAAGGTAATAGTAAGAATACTAATTAACTAATGCTAATTAACTAATTAATCTGTTCCAGAATTCTATTATATGTATTTCACTGAACTAGAGGAACAGAAAAGAGCAACTGTAACAAACTTTTGTTCTCACAAGGTTGAATAGAACAAGAGATCTTAGAGAAATATGAACCAAACAAAATGAACCAGAAGGAAATAGAAAACTTAAACAGACCAATTTCTAGTGATGAATAGAAACAGCAAAAGCCTTCCAATGAAGAAAAGCCCAAGACCAGATGGATTCTCAGCTGAGTTGTAAAAGACCGTTAAAGAAGAGCTAATACCAGTCTTCCTCAAATTATTCCATGAAATAGAAAAGGAGGGAACTCTACAAAATTAATTCCACAAAACCAGAATCACCCTAATACCAAAACCTGACAAAGACAAACTAAGAAAAGAAAGTTTCAGACCAATATCCTTGATGAACAAAAATGCAAAACAATCCTCAATAAAATATTTGCAAACCACACACAAAAACACATTGAAAAGATAATGATCCCATAACCAAGTGTGATTCATCCTTTGGGATACAGAGCAGGTTCAATATTAGGAACTTAATAAAGGTAATTCACCACATAGACTTAAAAATGAGAATCATATGATTATTTCAATAGATGCAAAAAAGAATTTGACAAGGAAAAACACCCATTCATGTTTAAAACACTACAAAAGATAGGAATAGAAGAAACTTACCTCAACATAGTACAGGCCATTTATGACAAACCTAAAGCCAATTTTATTCCGAAGGGAGAAAAACTGAAAGCATTTCCTCTGAAAACAGGAACTAGGTAAGGATGCCCACTTTCACCATTTGTATTCAGCATAGTCCTTGACACTCTGTACAGAGCTATTAGGCAAGAGAAGGAAATTAAAGGGACATAGATCTGCAAAGAACAGCTCAAACTATTGTTGTTTGCTGATGACATCATTATATATTTAGAAGACCCACAAAACTCCACCAGACTTCTAGAGTTCATAAATGAATTCAGGAAGGTAGCAGGATACAAAAGTCAACATTCAAAAACAATTGCATTTCTTTGTTCCAATGATGTACATACTGAGAAAGAAATTTGGAAAATTATCCAATTTACAATAGGTTCAAAAAATAATAACTTGAGAATCCATCTTGCAAAAGAATCAAAACTATAGAACGCTGAAGAAAGAAATTGAAGAAGACTTTAGGAGATGGAACAACCTCCCATATTCTTGGATAGAGAGAATTAATATAATCAAAATGTCCATATTACCTAAATCGCTATACAGATTCAATGCACTACCCATAAAAATTCCAATGACCTTATTCACAGAATTAGAAAAAGCAGTCATGAAATTCATTTGAAAAAATAAGAGATGCAAAATAGCCAAAGTAATTCTTACTGAGAAAAGTGAAGCTGGAGGAATCATAATACCAGGCTTCAAATTATGCTACAAATCTATAGTAACAAAAACAGCATGATGGGGCTGAAGTGGTGGCTCATTGATTTTGGCAATTGTCTCACATGCACAGGGACACGGAATCATACCCCAGCACCATGGACGCAGCAAAGTGCCGAGCAAAAATAGCCAAATGAAAAACTAAATAAAATTGCTTCTCTCTGTCTCTCTCTCTCTCTCTCTCTCACTTTCCCTCTCTCTTTAAAAAAAAAAAACTAATAGTATGGTACTGCTACAAAATTGACATGAAAATCAATGGAATAGAATAGAAGACACAGAGACAAACTCACATAAACACAGTTACCTTATACTCAACAAAGGATCCAAAAACTTAAGTTGAAGAAAAGACAGTCTCTTTAACAAATGGTTCTGGGAAAATTGGAAATCTATATTTTATAAAATGAATCTCAATCTCCATCTCTCACCCTGCACAATAATCAACTAAAAGTGGATCAAAGACCTAGGAGTTAGACTGGAAACTCTGCACCTACTAGAAGAAAAGGTGGGCCCAACAGTCCATCACATTGTCTCAGGAATTTACTTCCTAAACAAGACCCCCAAAGCCCAAGAAGTAAAAGGAAAGATCAATAAATGTGTTTCCATCAAATTAAAAAGCTTCCTCAAAGCAAAGTAAACAATCAAGAATGCAAAGAGAGAAACTACAAAATGGGAAAAGATCTTTGCCCTCTGCACATCAGACATGACATTAATATCCAGGATATACAAAGAACTTAAAAAACTTAACACCAAAAACAAATACCCCAATCAATAAATGGTCAAAAGAAATGAACAGACACTTCTCAAAAGAAGAAATGTAAATGGTCAACAAATATACATGAAAAAATGCTCAACATCTCTAGTAATAAGAGATAATGCAAATTAAAACTACGCTGAGATTTCACCTGACTTCAGTTAGGATGGCAATAATCAAGAATATGAACAACAATAAATGTTGGCAGGAATGTGGAGAAAATGGTACACTTATACCTTGTTGGTGGGACTGCAAATTGGCACAACTATTCTGGAAAGCACTCTGGAGATTACTCAATAAACTTTGAATTCACCATTTGACCCACCTATCTCTTTTCTTGTTATATAATCCGAAGGACCTAAAAGCAGCATACTCCAGGGATGAGGCCACATCAATGTTGATAGCAGCTCAATTCACAATAGTTAAGCTCTGGAACCAACCAATGTGCCCTTCAACTGATGAACGGATAAAGAAATTGTGGCATCTACATACAATGGAGTATTAACCAACTGCAAGGATAAATGACATTATGTCATTCGCTGGCAAATGGATGAAACTGGAGGATATTGTGCTAGGTGAAATAAGCCAGTCTCAATAAATCAAAGGTCAAATGTTCTCCCTGATATGTGGAAGTTAACCTGAAATAAGGGGGAAAAAAAAACAGTCAAATGAGAAGGATATGGAGAAAGGAGGAAAGAAATGGAGAAAAATGATGGAAGGACTCAAACTTAACTTTGTCATGTCCAAATAAGAACATAACTCAGAGAATCTCATCATTATATATTTAAACGAGTAATTAAAAAAATGGGGGGGGGAGTAAAAGCCATTTAGTAAACAACAGGAAACCAGCAGAGGGAAAAGAAAAGAGAAGGGGTGGGGGAATACTGGGGACTGAGTTAGAATAAGCTACACTGCATGCCTTTACACAAATGTAAATGTTTAATCCTATTGCCAAATATATCTAAAAGGAAAAAAGGGTGATATAGGAAGCTAGGAGAAGGGAATATATTGGAAGTGAGTACACTGCAAACATTTATAAATCTAAATATGTCACTGTATGTACTATTCTAAGGCATATTAAAAATGTTCTTCATAGGTATAAGAATTATGTCACTATAATTTGAATATTTTAGGAAAAATATATGACCCAGAAAGTGAGACAAGGATCAGGGGACAGGATGAGGGTTGTGGGAGGGGCAGTGTGGGGGGGATATTGAACAAATTGTATTGTCATATTTTGTACATCTATGAATATATGACAATAAATTCCCTTGTTATGTAAAACTATAATGCACCAATAAAAAATTAAGTAAAAAAAGAAAATAAATTAAATTTCTTTTACTAGTGAAAAAGAAATAAATGGAAAAGCCAAATTTCAAACTAATGTGAAATTTTAAGAGGCCCAGAATAATCAAAATAATTATTAAAAAAAAAAAAAGAAGAAAAAAATGTTGTACTCCTGCTTTCCACTCCCAAAACTTACATAACTACATTCGTCAAAATACTGTGGAACACAGACATATGAACCATTGGAATGGGATATAAATACCAGAAACAATAAATCCCTAGAACACGCTCCCCAATTATTTCTTTTTTTCTCTTCTTTCTTCTTTATATATAAATAATAAATGAATAAATGAGGAACTATAGACTGTTCAACAGATGGTTCTGAAATACTAGAATTTCTATATTTAAAAATAAATAAATAAATAAATAAAATTTATGGGCCTTTACCTCCAATATAAACAATATTTAATTACAATAAATCAACCACTGAAGTAAAAAGGCTAACATGATTAAGCTCCAAGACAAAATATATGGAAGATGATCTCGTCCTTTGGTGGGCAGTAGACTCTTAGTAAAGAACAAGCAACAGTAGAGAAACTTCACGACTGTTGACAGACGATACGAAAGATACGAAAAGACAATCCAGAAAATGGAAGTGACTTTGCAAGCTGTATAGATCTGATAGAATACTTGCAAGTCATATATATGAGATAAAGATTTAAATTAAGATTAATTAAAATTAAGATTAAGATTATATTTCTTAGCGACTGGAGAGGTGGTTCGGTGGCACAGCACTTGCGGACATGTGCAAGGACCCAGATTTGAACCCTAACACATACATATACACAACTAAGTGTTGGAGAAACAACAACAACAAAGACGTAAAAATAAATAAAATTGATTCTTTCTCTCTCACACTCTCTTTTAAAAAAAAAAGCAATTTTATTGCTTAGTCATGGTGCAGCTGCTGTAATTTGTCTAAATACATGTTATGATCTTAGCATAACAAAATCATCTAATGTGACATTTCTCAGAACACGCCTTATTGTTAAAGAGTGCGTGATTGTACTTCACACCGATTAAAATGAAAGCAAACTGTTTGAAAATTACAAGGGTGAACAATCTGGAACCCTAACACCCTCATACCTTACCTGAGGGAATGTAAAGTGTTGTTTCTATGGTGGTGATCAATCTGGCAGTTCCTTAAATAACTTTTAAGATATCAAGATTAAAATTGATACGTTACCTACTGATTACACCTCTAAATATAAAGACATAAAGAATTGAAAACTAAGACTCAGACAGATACCTATCCATCATTGGATGGATTTATTTTACTTTATTTACAGTGGTCAAGAAATGGAGACAGCACAAGTGTTTACCGAAAGAGGAATGATTAAACGCATGTGGTATGTACACCCACCCCCCCCCACATACATACACACATGTGTATTTGTTTATGCATATATGTAATGGAATATTACTAAACTGTAAAAAGAAATAAAGTCTTGATGTAAACCTCAGCATGCCTTAACATCAGAAATTTTACTAGTGGAAAAAGCTAGATAAAGAGGACAAATATTACATATGCTCCCATTTATACGGAGTAGAGAACAAAAGAGATCATAGTTTATCAGGGTCTGGAGGGGACAGAAATTAATATTGTTGCTAAAGGGGTTTAGTTTATATAGGAGATGACATAAAATTTTTAAATAATCTTTTAAATTTATTTTTTTTAAATAGTGATGATTGTAGAAGCCTGGTGGGTATAAATAATGCCATTGATTTCTATATTTGAAATGGATAAAATACCACCATTTATATTTTTTCCACAATAAAAATGATTTTAAGATAAGTAGTGTAGGTAGCTTGTGTGTATATTACACTTGCCTTTTAAGTAAAAATCATTTGCTAGAACTATCACTTTTGTTATACATAATATTCTTTGTATCATTTGTAGTTTTAAATAACTGCATATAACTTGATGTACACACACAATCACATGCACTCAATGCTAATTTACAGACCTATGAAGCATGAGTAAAAATACTCAAAATAAAAAGATAAAGAAATAAAGGTTGGACAATTCTTTATGCTAAGTAAGATGAGTGAAAAAAGAAATAATCTTGAGTCTGTGAATATATTTTGGGTAAAAAAGAAACTCAAAGTCATAAAGCATTCCATATATATGAAATGGGATAGTTTTATGATGTAACTAACAATCAACATTTTTAAAAATCTAATCTGAGAGTTACTATTATAAATGAAATAAATAATTCAAATTATTTGAGCTTTCTTTTTATGTGTTATATATTCCTTTAACCAATACCACTTTTATTAGTAATACCTCTACAAATCATTATGGATTTTTGAAATAATGATTGTTAACTTTCAAAATATGGATTATCATTTTCAGTCCCCCTCACTCCTCGAAGATATACATATACTGCATTCAAATACCTTTATTTGAATTCTTTATGTAAGTGCAAACTGTGATTTTTGACATACTGTGTATAAGATTTTGCGTAAGTTGAACTATAAATATTCATACCTACAATATATATATTTAAGCAACTAGATTACTTCTAGAATTATTCAGGAATATGAAGTATAGAAATGACTAGCTGATGTCCACTTATCTTACAGATGAAACTTATTGCAATTCAATGGCTTATTCCTGGACATTATAATTTGATCAACTAAAATAAATTAATTTCTCCCACTTATCTTCAGAATATTATTTTGTCACTTTTATGTAGGACTTTCATTTGTGAATAATCATTAGTCTCGGTTATATGCACATCCGTGTGTTCTCTTTAATCTCTTTAGTATAAGGAGTATAATCATTGCATAAAAGCAATTTATGGGGCTGGAACGGTGGCTCGGTGGTTATGGTGCTTGCCCGGCAATGCGCAGGTACACGGGTTCAAACCCCAGCACCCAAGTGCACAACTGAGTGTCAGAGCAACGAAAGCCATGTGAAAAACTCAATAAAAAATGATTCTCTCTGTTTCTCTCTCTTTCTCTCACTGCCCTCTCTTTAAAAAAAAAAAAAAGCAATTTATATTTGTACAGCTTGAGAATCATAGAGTGTGCCTTACTTTTCCCATTATGCAATAATAAAAAATAAAATGCATATATTATAAATGCCTGATTAATGTTTGAACACATACTTAAATAAAAGTTTTGGATTCAATTGTAGGAGATTCGGGGTAAAGACATTTGAATAAGTGTAATTTTAATTCGTACACACTAAAAATTCTGTTCTACAGAAAATAATAGCATGATTATTCCAAAGAAATGAAGAATTGACAGGTCAGGTTATGAACCCTGAGGAAATACCACCATCAATAAAAACAAAATTCAGCCTCCAACAGATAGGTGAAATATAAGGATAAACAATGTAATGTCCTTGAAAAATAAGTAGGTTTTCAGAAAAGAGACTTCAAAATATTCCATTGTGTCATGATCCACAAAAGGCATTCCTGTTTCTGACACTATATATTTGAGGGAAAAAGTTGTATATAAAAAGAGATCTGCAAAGGAAATATTTCTTGTTTGGTTTGTTTCCTTTTTATCCATATAAGCATGTTTATATGTAAATACCCACACATATACATAGACATGATTGTTCCAGGGAATTAGAAATATAGAATTAAGTAAATTGCCAATGCCAGGAATAAACCACAAAATTACAACTCCAAACTGCCCCTTCTGTTTCAGTCACGCTGTGTGTGCCTGTGATTGGGTATCTGTGTTGTTACCCAGCGTAGTGGCCCCTTGAGCACAGCTTCCATGTGCTCTCCAATGGGTGAAGTTCTGTAAACCGTGCATGGATGCTGAGATATTTAAAATAGTCAATGATATGTGGAAAAGTTGAAAGATTAATTTAAAAATTTGAATCCAACAATTTTCTAATTTTCTTTTTGTTTTGAACAATGTTTTACAAAATTAACCTAATGCTTATAATAAAACTACCAAAATTGTCAAGGAATAGAAACAACTTTAATGTTTTAGAGAATGTGAATTCAATTGGAAAAAAAGCTAATTTGTTTTCCTTCAACTTTGATCTTATGCCAAGTACTTCAATGGTTTAAGTAAATTTTCATGTTATTCTATTTGGAAGATTAGAGTAGGAAACTAGCCAAACTAGCGCAGCTCAGGATGGCTACAAACCAAGACAGACGCTAAAAAAGCTATGTGGACACTGCTTAAATGTGACTGAATTAACATTTTACTAGTCATTGAAGATATCATAGTTTTGTATCTGCTGGTGTTAAATCAGATGCATGTTCTTCATTTATCTTGAAATTGTGCAGAATTAGAGAAATGGGCACTTATATTAACACATAAAACCAGAACTTATTAAAGGCTTTTTTTCCTTGGCTCTCTGGAAAAGCAATGAATCAATTTGGATTAATAACATGCCTATCTATTCTTTTCTGAATTTCCACTGTAAGAAGAGAGTCCTCATTACTTTATGTCTTACAAGAGACATAAAACTGCTGTAAGGTTGTTTAAATGGCTGAACTGCTGTCACATAGATGTGGTGGGGTGCCCCTCATCAGTCATGGAAGAAATAGTTCTAAAATTACAGAGCAATGTGTGATTCCTTAAGGTTTTAGCACTACTAAATATAAAACAGTATAAGTGATTTTGCAATAATCATTTTCCACTTGTATTTGAAACAATAGGTATTTCCACAAATAAGGCACTGTGCAAATTCTGTCATAGTAAAACATTTATTTGTTAAAGTGATATAGATTATTCAAGATCTACAGTCTGTTAAATCATGGATGGCAATGTAAGATGGATTGATACAGAACTTGATGCCAATGTAAGTTTTTTTTTTCTTTCCTTCTTAAAAAAAATACTTGTAGGCCAGAAGAAAAAAAAAATGGTTTTAAAAGGGAATGAACCATGGACTGATGCAGCCTATTCCACTGGCATCAGAGAATTCTGCGTCAGCTCCTGTGGACAATTTCTTCTAGGACACCAGTTCAACCATTAGCCTTTGTTAACTGAAACATTTTTTTAAATTTTATCCAGTAAAAATATCAGTGGCAACTTTTGTCAGGAGAGAGAGAAGTGGTGCTCTTCAGATTTACTCCAGCCTCTGAAATTAAAAAAAAGGAAAGAAAACAAATAGCTAATAAGAACATTGTCCTAACAATCTCAAAGCTATTCTGCTATAAGCACACGATAATTATTTGCCATAAAATACAAGACACAAACCTGAATAACATCTAGACACGCACATCTGCATGTAAATTTTTGTTTGGTAATTTGAAAATAAGAAATATATACGCTAATCTCGTTTTTGAAAGGAATATAAATTGGAACATGAATTGTTATGGAAGTCATGCTATGGAACATTTTTTTTTTTGCTTGCTTTGGTTTTCACTTTTATGACTTCAAGTTATGATAAGAGAAATAATGATTTCTTTCATTAATGCATGCCATTTAATTTTAACAAACATAAGCACTGGTTTGTAAAATATGAACATATGAGACCAAATTTGTTTTCTAAAACATAAGTGATCGCTATAGTTTTAAGATTATGTTGAGACTTTTGTGAGATAGTAAAATTTCATAAAATTGTACTGTATATGTAATGATAGTAAAGAATATTATTTGTATTCCTAATTAATTCATTATACTCAGAACGATTAGAATCAATGTAAAAACATACACAAAAGCACATATGACTTACTTCAACATGATTTTGAAACAAAATTATACAAAAAACATTTCATAAAAATATTTTAATATTAAACTGTGAAAGTATTTTTCCCTCAATATGGTTCTCAGTCTTCATAAGTCAATTGTGTCCTTGACAAAGAAGCAAACCAATATTTGCAAAATATATTTTCATATACCTGAGATTGAAATACGTTTTCTTCTTTTCATTTAAAAATAGCTACGTGTTTGTAAGTTTCCATTTACTGTTTATTAATTGCATGGCATAACTTCATTATAAAACTTGGATTTTTCTCCTTACTGATGCACTACATTAAGATGATAATACAGAATATTTGGATAACTTCATGCAATAATTTTATTTTCAGGTTAAATTATTTTGATAATTTTATGTGATAAAGGTAGATAGAATAGTATTTAAGATAATATTTCAAAATACTTGATAATGTGAACACGTGTTATGCTTGAAGCAAATAATTTTTGAGTGTTAAAAAGGAATGCAATGCACGTAATGCTTGAAGATACTTAAAGGAGCAATACAACTCCAATTTGTAAAATAAAAAAAATGTAATTACCTTGGGAACCACCGAAATAAAAGTATCACTATCATATTTTACCTGGAATATTTTAAGAAAAGCATTGCAAAATTACCTTCAAAATACAATGTATAAATCCTTAAGTTCTTCCTTTAGTTTCATAGGGCAAATAAAATGGGTAAATTAGACGACAATTTTTTATAATTTCAGTAATACAGTACTTTTTCAGAAAATTATATTACACCAAATTTTACATTATAAGAAAGAGTAATATAAAGATTCAACTTTTGAAGGAAAAAATGATAGTGGGTGATATAAATATTTTGACTCTAGTAATTATAAATTTTGCCTGGATAACAAACTTTAATATCAAGTTAAGGATATTTGATGTACAGATTAAGCATCCCTTACCTGGAATGTTTGGGACCAGAAATGTTTCAGAATCTATTTTTTTCAGAGTTTGGAATATAGTGATAGATCTCTCTCCCTTTCTTTTTTTCTTTCTTTCTCTCTCTCTCTCTATATATATATATATATGTGTGTGTGTGTGTGTGTGTGCACGCGTGTGTGTGTGTGTGTGTGTATATATATTTAATGGGGTATCATGAGGATGAGTCCCAAGTCTAAATATAAAAGTCATTCATGCTTTATTTACAATTTATACACTGAAGATTATTTTTTACATTTTTTGTGCCTGTTTTGATTACAGCCCTCACATGAAATCAGGTGTAGAATTTTCCACTTGTGACATCATGTCATATTTCATATTCTTGTGATTTTGGAATGAGGACTTTTGCATTAAGAATGTTCAATTTGTACATTAGCATCACATATAAATTATCTGCTTTGATCGTTGTCTTTTATTTCATATAATTTTCTAACACTGTAGTTTGCTTCAGGTTTTCAAATTCTGATATTTACTTAATAATATTATTCATTTTTTATTCATTTGGAAATTTAGTTTCTCAAAAAGAAATGCATCTTTCTTGTTTAGTATATACATGAAAAAAAATTTATGAAAATCTAACTTTAAAACACCTTAATTGATACTAAAGAGAAAAATCACAGGTCAAATTTGTTAAAACTTGGAACCCATTACGTTATAGACTGATACAAGCAACCAGAACATCTCATGTTCTTGCACATGCTCACACACATACCCATATGTACATAGCATGTATATTTTATTGAATTCAGCAAATACTTCTTTATTTTATTTTATTTTTTCTTTCTGGGGATTGAACCCAGGGGTACTCTACCATTGAGCTATACTCCCCTGTCCCTTTAATTTTTTATCTTGAGATAGGGTCTTCATAATTTGCCATGGCAGGCCTTGAACTTGTGATCCTCTTGCCTCAGCCTCCTGGATAGCTGAGATTTTAGGCATGCATCACCATGCCTGGCTTAGCAAATAATTCTTAATAAATTTTACTGAACAACATCTTCAGTATAAATGCAAACTAGTCAATTGTTCCTATCTTAGCTGCTAAACATAGTATATCTATTGTTTCACTGAGCTGATTTTAAGGATAATAGTCTGCCAAACTAAAGATTATACTTAAGTGCCAGTTTATGTATAGAGTAATTATCATTAATTTTACCAATGATTCCTCTCTCCTTTGTTCACGATTCCTTGTTAGTGTGATGAAACTCTTTGGATTTATTACAAAATAATTGCATTTGATATATGAAAACATTTGCAGCTCACTCTATTCCTATACATATTCAAGAAGGTGCATAAAGTAGAAAATCAAAACAGGGGCATCTTCTGGAAAATGGAATTGAAAGAACTTTTTCAACTTTATTCAGTTGGGAAAAGATTCACCTTAGTTGGCACCTGGGTATGAAGGCTACATACAGAGCTGAGAAGCTGTGATTACAAAGGGTCTCTGTCAGCACTGTTCTGCGATTCATTCACACACAGTGAAAGTGCTGCTGGCAGTGCAAAAGGTATGAAAAGAAAAAGAGCACGCAGGTCAGTCCCTTCAGAGGGAGCATCACCGGTGCTGCTGACAGCATAGAAATGACAGTCTTGGTAGAGCAGAAATCACTTACCGAACACTACAATGCTTGCATTGAGGTCATATAGTAACTTAAATCTAGTAATGGTAAGGTGGCAAGAGCTGGCTAATGAGTGAATGATGTATTGACAGTAAATTTTGGTAAAATTCTTTTTATGTGTGTGGATTTGTCTTGCTAATGCTTATAGGTAAAAAAGCTTAGAAAATTATGAAACAATGTTTCTATGACATTATCATAGCAGTTTTTTTTTCATAAAGAGCTAAGGAAGGGCTCAGCATACAGTTTTAAAAAGATAACATATGTGAATCAGTGGTTACTGTGTTTGCTTGGCATGAGTGAAGACACAGGTTCAAACCCCAGAATTACATATACAACTAAGAGTCACAAATACAAGACCCAGATGAAAAAATGAAGTTGATTCTCTCTTTCTCTCTAAAAAAAATGACATATTCTACAAACACACATATATGAACAGTTATCACACATAGATAATACAGACAATACACATGAATTTTTTGCATAGTAAAAGCTAATAATTGAAAAATTTAACATTATGTTTTATAACATATATCAATGGCAGACTATCATTGTTTTATATAACTTTATTTTTAAACATATTCCCAATATCTTATATTTAATACTAGGAATTATAGGATGAAAAAGTCATCATTAAATATTTGTGCATTTATCACATTGGCAAATGTATAAATCCTATGCTATCTCTATCAGTATAAGGACTCTCAAAAAAGAGAACAAATCATTCTTTCTAATAATAAAAAAATAAACAAACATGATAACCTATAACATGATCGATGAATTATGAATATTTGGGAAATGTTCTGAATTGTGCTTTTCATAGATTAATCTACTTTCTTCTCGTTTTCTGAAAGCATTCTTTCAGCTCAGCTGGCTGTCCAAAATCACATAATAAATGAACTTTTAAAAATGAGAGACAGAGACAGAAGGAAAGAGAAGAAAGAGACAAAGAGACAGCGACAGAGACTGATTGGGGCAGAGAGAGATCAGGTTGAGGAAGAGATATAAGGGCAGTGTTAAAAGCAAGGCACCTTCATGTAGTTCAAGTCAATATACAAGCCGAGCACAGAGCATGTGCCCGACATTGTGCTATTGATTGCTTCCAGTGAGCCATCTGTTCTTTTTCTGCAAGGTAAAAATGGGATCTTAAATTCAATAAAGAAATGAGGCATACAATTTTTTTCTTCAATATGGGGATGGAATTCTGTAGGGAAAATGGTAAAACTGACCAAATTATTGTGTTTTAAACTATGAAATGTTAAAATACAAGACCGTATTTTTACTACCCACAAATAAATCTGGTCCTTTTTAAAGACTTATAAAAACAATATTTTTTTTTCTGTTCCAAATCTCAAACAAATGTCTGATGCTTCCAGCTGTTTGAACAGATTGCTTAAGTGCTATTTTGCTCTGGAAACACACTTTCTGATCCAATTAAAATGCAGGAATCAAACACTCATTTGAAACTTCCACACACAAAAAAAAAACACTCAAGAAGAGTAATTGGTTGCTGACAAAAGGAATACCATGAATATTTCATGTGTCATCTTTTGCTCCATTTTAAAGTGGCTTCATTCATTTTAGTTAACTGCAAAACATTTCTGATCTTCCCCTTTCAATGAAGCATAATATATCCTTTCAGCTCCTTTTAGGACATGGAGGTCAAGGATAAGAGCAAATTAATTCTCATCAAGCTACTATTTACAAGTTTAGAAATATTTGTAAAAATGTCCATTATATCATGCATAACTACAAGAGTGACTCCAATGTCATATACAGCAGTATTAGAAATACCTTTATTTATTACAGTGTGAATTAACATGTTCTGTTAAGATTTAATGGAAAATTTTGACAAGTTGTACAACCTAGGAAACTCATGTATAAAATAATAAACCCACTTAAGGGTTGAAGTATGTGACAGGTAATAAGATTCTCACCTGTGTTTCCTGGACAATCTGGTCAACATTAGTCAGCAAAGTATCTGGGAATAAAATTTTCAGTGTCATGAACTGATCATTTTCTTAAGAAACAGACCTTTCAAATCTTCCTCACTGAAGTCTGGTAAGACTTCTCTTAAAGATTCATCTAAATTATCTTAACTGAACTGCTATTGGGTTGGTTGCAAATGACTTTTATATTTTATAGCTTTTTTGGGCTACTTTGTGACACATACTACTAAAAATGCTGAATTTTAAAATATATTGTTTTAGGATTGCAATGAATAATTTTAAAATGGGATGCTTGTTCTTGCAGAGTTCTACAAGAAAACCAGGTTTCTGTTCATTTTTCTCTGCTCAGAGTTAGCATTTCAACTCTATGGTTGCATATGATTAATATGGAAAAATGGAACAAGGGAAAAAGAATCCACACAGGTAATACAATTCAGCCATATTCACCAAACAGAGTATAAAAATAATTATTTACAATATTAACCATTATTCAATATCCACTCTCCAAATAATAGCACTTTTCAAGAATCCATTTTAATGCAAGAGTAATTTTCTAATGCAAATGTTCTGTTTTTAAAATCCATATCTATATTCCTATTGTCTATAAATGTTTAATTTCATTATATAAACCTGAATATCATACATTCTATTTCTTTGCAAAATATCTTCCTTGTAAGCCAATGCCACTAATCATTTAGAAGTGATGTGCAGATAAGAAAACCCAGGTGTCAAAGAGGATAGTCATTGTCAAGGTTCACAGATGAATGTGATAAGAATAGGACAAAATATTTTCTTATAAAAACTCCAAAAATAACCATACAAATTCTCAATGGCCTCTGGTGATTAAGTTTGTCATGAAAATGACAATAAGACATGTCCACGTTATAGAGAAAAAATAATTGGGGAATTGGATTATAGTAGAACAAACAAAACGTATTTCATAAGCTTTATCACTTTGTAAAATTATTTTTGATTGCATTCTAGAACTATATCATATCTAGATGGCCTATTGTTTCTTAAATGTACAAATACTTCCAAATACATGTACATGTACATTAGATGACAGGACCTTCATGACTTTCTCCTGAATGTATTTGAAAATATATTCAAGAAGTTTTTAAAATTCATAAATGAGTATTGAATTTCAAAAAAACTGATGAAATTAGGTTGCAGAAATGTTTATCATTAGGATTTTCAAAATAATAAATTTGTACTGGAGAGTTTATAGACCAGTATTATCTGATAAATTCAATTTAAATGGCTTTTCTGGGAGAAGTTCTCTGATAAGCAATTGAAATCCAATTTAGCTTTATCGAAGACAAAATAATAGATTTGAATTGCAGGACAAAAATTGTGCTTTTGAACAATTAATTGTATACCTATATCTATATTTTATTTATATAGAAATATAATTGAGATATAACTCATAAATAAATAAGAGTACATATGTATTACAAAGTA
>PVKS010033927.1:0-21323 GCA_004027875.1 Aplodontia rufa | reverse complement strand
AAAAAAAAAGAAGAAGGAAAGAAAATACGGATCCAGAGGGAAGTTAACATAATATGGGAAAGCTAAAAGAGATATTAATAAGATTGGGATGATCAGTTAAGAATTTCCCACAGGTAAATTATGCATGCCAGGCACAATATACTTCGAGTACTATATGTACTGACCAGAATCCCTCTTCTCAGGAGGCAGGACAAGGATAGACAGGATAGATAAGTGGGCATAAGAGAGACAATAGAGAGAAAGGAAGAAAATGAGAAACATAAAAGCAAACAAACAAAACAAAAAAAATTTAAAGAGAAGAAAAAAAAGTTTTAAAGGGGAGGAGGGAGAGAAAAAAACCCCAGAAAACAAACAAAGGAACAGGGAAACAAAAATAGCTAATGTTTTTATATGACCATGAACCAATAAAGTTTTCCAGTTATCACACTAAAGCATGTCAAGAAGAGGAAATGAAAGAAAAAATTGTGCGCGCACACACACACACACACACACACACACACTCATATACACACAAAAAAGATAAAAATAAAACGTTCTTAATAAAAGCTTGGAGCTAAAGTCAGTAAGAGTGTCTCTGATCCCTTTGGGAGGAGATGTTCACTATTTATCTGTGTTTCAGTGGTGGGGTCTCTCAGTTTGGACTTTCAGAGGATCTGAAAGTCAGAAGTCTTATGAGATGTTTTTAATGCTCCCTCTGCTGATGGTTTCTGAAACAGTCTCCTGTTATATTTTGCTGGGACAAAGGATTCAGTGAGTTTAAATTGTAATGTGCTCCTTCTGGCTGGGGTGGGGGTGGATAGGGCAAGAAATGTTCAACTGTACTCCACAAACCCAAAACTCCCAAACACAGTGGAGACAGGGCCTGTCCAAAGCCTTCTCTTCCTGGTTCAGTTTGTGGTGTGGCCATCTCCTGATGGAGTGTGCAGAGCCTGCTCTGAAGTCCCAGAGAGAGTCAGCCCTGGTCAGGAGAGTGGAAGCCTCCTAGCAAATTAAAGATGGAGGCTGGTCTGCTCATACTTTTGTTTTCCCATGCTGCCGCCAGGCAGCCTGCTTCACTAGGCTTGTCTTTAGGCAGCTCCCAGACACTGATCTTGCTGCCAGATGGACTGTAAGCACAGAATGTGAATTTGCAATTGTACTATTTTTAAAGCATGGAGGCTTCTACATGGCAATGTGCTTGCCAGCTGCTAGACGCTTCCCTGACTCCTAGCCAAATATAAACAAAGACAGCCAAGCACTTCTGGGATGAAAAAAAATCCCTCTTTTTCTTCTCTGGTTTCTCCCAAGTCTCTGCTCCTCAAATCCACTGAGCAAATTAGGACTGGGATTTCAAGATACTAGTCCCCCAAACACACCTCAAAATGGTGTAGATGAACTAGGGTTTCCACATCCAGTCTTGGAGCCGCTGGGGAAGGCTGTCTCTCTTCAGATCTCCATCTTCTATTATTTGCAATTATATTTATATTCTTTTTCTTTTTTTATTAGTTTGACATAGACTTACATGTTGGAGGTAATTATTATATAATCATGCTTACATGGATATTGACATAGTGAGATAGTAAGTTAAGAACTATTCTAGACCAGGATATACTCTGCTTCATCCATTCACCGAACTCATATTACTTCTATAATCCCACCATATTATAGTGTGAAATGAACATGTACATGTATAATAATTGTAATGTGCTTTCTGAGTTTCTATGCCTGCCTGTGTACAGCTAGGCTTCTAATGGGAGTTGAATATCCCACTCTTGTAACTGCTCTCTATCTTCTCCCTCCACCTTCATAGGTGTGGTTCACCTAGCTAATGTGGAGTTTCAACTGTGGTAAGTTTAATACTTAAACTCAGCATATTATCATCCTGTTGTAGGTTTTACACTAGCTTCCACATGTGAGAGAAAACATTTGCCTCTTAAGTCTCTGAGTTTGGGACACTTCATTCAGCATAATTTTTTCCATCTCCATCCATTTGGCTACAAATGCCATGATATCATTCTCTTTAATAGTGGCACAGAACTCCATTGTGTATATATATACTACAATTTATGAATCCATTCATCCAGCAAGGGGCATCTAGGTTGGTTCCATAATTTAGCTATTAAATTAAAACTGAAAATATCTTACCAATTTAACCATTTAAGTACCACTTTGCCTTTTTATAGAGTCAACTTTATCTTTGTACCAGCTATGATAGAGCTATTTGATAAAATTAAATTTTACGTACAGTAAGTCTTCTAAAATCTATTTAAATTTTTAAGATGTCAATTGTAAAATGTCTTATGATGACAATTATTCATTTGTGAAAATAGCAAACCTTGTGTGAATAGAACTCATACAATCACCTTTAAGTATAAAATATAACAATATCTTTTCTTGGGGGATGATGGTACTGGGTATTGAATCAAAGGACATTGTGCTGCTGAACTACATGTCCAGCCTTGCTAATTTTTCATTTAGAGACAGGGTTTTGCTAAGTTCTGAGGGTCTAGCTAAATCTGAGTCTGGCCTTTATTTTCAATTCCACTTTAGACTCCAAAATTAATAGGCATATGCCATCAAGACAAATTAAGAGTATCCTTCTATGAAAAAAAAATTGAAGGCAGAGGTTTCCTAGATACCTATTACCAGCTGATTTGGAATCTATTTCTCCCAATGATTAGTTTTATTACAAAGACTTCTAAAGTTCTAAATTCTAAAAGACAGTGCGTCAGTGAAATTTCCTACTATTGTCTCTTGTAACAACATTTGTGAAGAAAAGAAAAACAGGATAAATATATCTGTTGTGTTCCTTCTCTATCTAGTAAATCTTACTTAGAACTGGTATTTAGAACTACAAAAATAATTAAATATACCTCTTTATTATCAATAAACCTAGAAAACAAATATATTTAGTTTTGAGTTTGTTGTTTTCAGTTACTTACGACATTAATCTAGAATAATACTCATGATTTAGGCTTATGTTATTTGTGATGCCATACAGATTCTATTATTTGATGTTACTGTTTAAACTGGGGATTGAACCTAAGGGTACATAGTCAGTGAACTATATCACCACCCGTTTTTAAAAAATTATTTTAACACAGAATCTTGCTGAGTTGACAGACTGCCTTTGAATTTCTGATCCTTCCTCAGCTTCCAAAGTAGGCTGCAATTACATGCCATTTTGCCTGCCTGCATTTTAGTGTTCTTAAGATAACCTGTCAGGATTGTTTTAAACACTCTTTCTATAGATTTTTTTAAGAAAATTTTACTCTACTATCATAATTAGAAGCAAGTAAGTAAACCTGTAACAACTCTTTAGGGTTCCTCTCAAAAGTTTAAATTAATCCTACATTACATCTCCAAAGTTTGGATTGGTAGACTGTAATCTGTGACAGTCATTAGCATATTGTTATATTCATCTCTCTCTATATATAAATGTGTGTGTGTGTGTGTGTGTGTGTGTGTGTGTTTTAAGAAAACTACATCTTAAGTATTTCATATTAGATATTTGCTATGTATGATAAAAATTTCTACTTTTACACTAGAAAAATGATGTTCTATAATAAGAGGAAAATTCACAAGAAGGATATAATTTAATCATCTAATATTTGTGCAGTTCACTTTTTGTAACTGACATTTCAGGACTGACATTACATTAAATTTTTAAATGAAAATATTATTTTTTATTACCACTTATTATTTATTTTTGAGAACTGGATTGAGCTCAGGGAAGCCTTACCTTTGAGCTACATCCTCAACCCCTTTTCTTTTTCTCTTTTGAGACAGGATCTTGCTAAATTGCTTGGGGCCTTGTTAAGTTTCTCAGACTGGCTTTGGACTTGCAATCCAGGAGCCTCAGTCTCCTGAGTGTACCACCCTATTTTTAGCTTTTCCTACTTACTTTAAATCTGGATTTATCCAACTAAGTACTTGTTCTAAAATAAGTGTATTCTAATTTAATGGAAGAACAACTTCTCTGCATTATGCCTTGGAGAGAGGGATATGCCATGGAACTGCAGATTTCCAATTATTTCTAGAGCCAGTTAATAACAATATATGGGCTGGAATACCTAGAGTTGATAAGCTCCTGCTCACAAGCAAACTGAAAATAAGAAATCTAGTACAAATGATAGGAAAATTCATATTAGTTTGTATGTTGGTTTGTTTCTATTTTTTATCTTCCTTTCCTGTGAGGAGGCAAACAAGAGGAAAATTTCCATATGAAGGATTCTCGATCAGGACAGAAACAGTAGCCTATATGTCCAACTTTCTAATTTAGGGATGCTGCTTGAGGGACCTCTGTCTGTATTACTTGGCTAGAGTGCTGGAAAGATGAGGGCATTTTTCATGGTAGGCAAGCACTCTATCACTGAGGTATAAATATTCCCAGCCCCATACCCTGGTTTTAAGCTATTAAAAATGAGGGGCTAACAACATAACATGTTAGAACTGTAGTTGTGCAGGCAGATACTGCTATGAAGATAAATACTGGAAAAAACTTGAGGGTGTTTTTGTACTAAGTATGCAAAAAATAGTTGAGATAGTTGTTGTTTCAAATGCCCAACTTTTGGCAAAACAAGGCATACAGAGAAACAGTAATTATGCTCTGAAGAAATATAAGAACCATCCAGAAATGGACCATAGAAAAATTAAGAACCTAAATTATGTGACAAAGCATTTGAAACAGCTGTTTTAAAATCCAAAGTGAGCTGAAACTAAACACATGTATTAAAAAATCATAAAATGATACATGAATAAAAGGAGAAAGTTAAAAAGGAAATATAAAATATGAAAAAGAAATAAACAGGTTCTGGAGCTGACAAATATAATAACTAAATTTAACAATAGAATTGGAATTTAACAATAGAATTGGTTAAATATAAGAATCAGTAAACTTGAGACAGATGATTTGAAATCAGTGTCAAAACCATAAAAGAAGAAAAATGAAGAAAACCCAAGGCTGGTGGTAAGCTTTCAAGTAGAGCAATTTGTGTGTTATGCAAATTGAAAGATAGGACCAAGCAAGAAAGGAAGAATTTACTGAATTAAGGAGTGGCAAAAAGCTTCATAAATCTGAATAAATGAAGACATAAATTCAAGAAGGTCAGTGAACTCCAATTAGAAAGCAGACATCCACACTGATACATTGTAATTAAACTGTGACAACTCAAAAAAACACAGGCAAAAAATTAAAAGCTGTAAGAAAGAGTCATTTACTACATACAAGGAAGCTCCTAGATGACTGTCAATGCTGTCTTAATAGAAACCTTATCAATCTGAGGGTCATGGTTAATCTGTTCAAATTCTGAAAGAAAAACTGTCAGGGAGGGAGGAGCCAGGATGGCGATCTGAAGAGAGATGGCTTCCCCAGTGGCTCTAAGACTAGACTGGAAATCCCCAGTACATTTACAGTATTTTGAGGTGCGTTTGGGGGACTAGCATCTTGAAACCCCAGTCCTAATTTGCTCAGTGGATTTGAGGAACAGAGACTTGGGAGTAACAAGTTGAGAAAAAGAAGGACTTTTTTCCATCCCGGCTGGGACACAGCACAGCACGCAGCTGTCATTGTTTACATTCCACCTGGGAGTCAGGGTGGGTCTAGCAGGTTAGTGGTTCTAGCAGCCCACTAACAAATTGCCACAGAAAAGCCTTTGTGCTTTAAAGATAGAGCTATTGCAAATTCACATCCACATGCTTACACTCTGTCTGGTGGCAAGATCAGCGTCTGGAAGCTGCCTACAGACAAGCCTAGTGGAGCAGGCTGCCCCAAGGCGGTTGCATTTGTGGCATGTGAGCCAAGCAGCCCCTAATTTTAACACCCTAGGAGGCTTCCACTCTCTCTACTGGGACCAACTCTCTCTGGGACTGCAAAACAGGCTTAGTGGAGCAGGCTATTCAGCATATCTGTATCTGGAAGATCCAGAAAACTTCATCAGTAAACTGCTGGAACTTATAAACATATTTAGCAAAGTGGCAGGATACAAGATCAACACCATAACTCAATAGCTTTCCTGTACACTAAAAATAACAGGGCAGAGGAAGAAACTAGGAAATCAGTCCCATTCACAATACCCTTGAAAAGAATAAAATACTTGAGAATTAACCTTACAAGGGAAGTCAAAGATCTCTACAATGAAAATTATGAGACATTGAAGAATAAAGTCCAAGATGACCTAAGAAGATGGAAAGATGTTCCATGCTCTTGGTTAGGCAGAATTAATGTAATAAAAATGGCCATTCTACCAAAAGCACTATATAGATTCAATGCAATCCCCATTAAGATACCAATGCCATTCTTTACTGACACAGAAAAAGCAATTCTCTAATTCATTTGGAACAATAAGAAACCCAGAATAGCCAAAACATTACTAAACAAGAAACAAGAAACAGGAGGGTTTGCTATAACAGATCTAAAACTACACTGTAGAGATGTAGTAATAAAGACAGCATGGTACTGGTATCAAAGACAGGAAAGAAGACCAATGAAATAGAAGACACTGAAACAAACCCACAAATCTTTAAACATCTGACTTTTGACAAAGGGGGGGGGGTGAATAGCACATGGAGGACAGACAGCCTTTTCAACAAACGGTGCTGGACAAACTGGACAGCCACTTGCAGAAAGTTCAAATTAGACACTTATCTTTCACCTTGCATGAAAATCAAATCAAAATGGATCAAGGAGCTAGGAATTAAACCAGCTACCTTGCAAATGAAGGAAGACAAATTAGGTCCAACACTTCAGCATTTGGGAGTAGAAAAAGACTTTTTCAACATGTCTCCTAAAGTGAAGGAAGTAAAGTAGAAAATCAGTGATTGGGATGTCATAAAGCTAAAAAGTTTTTGTACTGCCAATGATATAATCAAACTAGTCAAGAGGTTTCCTACAGAACTGGAGAGAATCATGGACTGTAATTCTTCTGACAAGGGTCTCATATCCAGAATCTAGAAAATTCCTCAAAAATATCCTCAAAAATCCTCAAAAATATCAACTACAAAATCACAAACAACCCAATCAATAGATGGGCCAAAGAGCTAAATAGAAACTTCTCAGCAGAGGACACTGATCAGGCCAATGAATACATGAGAAAGTGCTCTAAATCACTAGTAATCAGAGAAATGCAAATGAAAACTACTTTAAGATTTCACCTCACACCAGTCAGATTGACAAAAATGAAGAAAATAAGCAATAATAGATGCTGGAGGGGTTGTGGAGAGAAAGGACACTAGCACTGTATTGGTAGAACTGCAAACTGGTGCAGCCTCTCTGGAAAGCAGTGTGGAGAATCCTCAAACAACTAGGGATGAATCCACCATATGATCCTGCTATTCCTCTCCTGGGTATTTTTCCAGGGAATTTAAAATCAGCACATTACGGTGACATGACAATATCTAGGTTTATAGCCCCTCAATTTACAATAGCTAAGTCATGGAAACAACTCAGATGCCCCTCACTGGATGAATGGATCAAAAAGCTGCGGTATATATATATTACCATGGAGTTCTACTCAGCAATTAGAAAGAATGATATTGCAGCCTTTGTAGGTAAATGGATGGCCATGGAAGAAATTATGCTGAGTGAAATCATCATAAACCAGAGAATCAAAAGTCAAATGTCTTCGCTCATCTGTGGAGGCTGGAGCTAAACCCCAGTCACTGAGAAAGGAGGTCACTTCTCATATTTTAAATCAGGAAACAGTTTAAGGACATACAACCTAAGGCATTTGTAGAGATGTAATGGAAAGGAGGAAAGGGGAGGGATAAGGGGGATAATTGGGAGGCTCTTGGGGGGGGTAAATCTAATATTCAGATTGTGTGTGTATGTATATATGTATGTATATACATACAAATATATGTATATACATACATATATACACAAACACACACATATATATACACACATATATATATATTACATTTTTTCATTAGAAGCATGTTTGATTGATTAACAAATAAATATCTTAATAAAGAAAAAGAACTATCTGATGGTGGGGGGAATGCCAGGTAAGGAATTGGCCCAAATTATATTGTCATAATGTGTGCATGTAACGAATCCCTTCATTATGTAACATAATAATGCACCAATAAAAAGATAGAAAAAATTTAAAGAAAGAAAGAAAAAGAAAAGCTGTCTAGGAAGAAAGCTATATAGGAAAAAATATTCAAAAATATAGGAGAAATTCAGGTTTTCTCAGGTAAAGCAAATGCGAAAGGAAATATTAGAGAGTGTAATGAGAAAGGTAGGTAGGAACATGATGACATTTGCATACATGTTTTGTTTGTCAAAGGTAAATAAATGGACACATACAATTAACTGCATGACTATAAACTTGTCACATAAAATTAAAGTAACAAAAACATAGAAAATGATATATTTTATGAGTGTATAAGTAAAGATATAATTTGTGATCGCAATAATAATAAATAGGTAGAACTGTAACGCAATAGAATTTTTGTATGCTATTGATGTTTTCAAATTAATGTCTAACAATATTTTTAAAAATAATTCCACTGATAACTACAAGAAAACTATTAGCCTACACTCTGAAGTATATGAGAAGGGAATGAACCACCACCAGCACCACCAAAATGAAAACATTAAGAAAAAGGGACACAAAAAGTTGCAAGATATACAGAAAACAGTATACAAAATAGCAATTGTCTTTCCTTATTACTACTTAGTTTACATAAAAGTAGACTACTCCCCACCCCCCAAATCAGAAGGCATAGTTTGGAATTGGTTTTTTCTTTTGTTTGTTTGTTTGTTTGTTCAACATAGTCTTACATATAGGAGGGACTTGTTGCCAAACATTCATGAACACGTGCATATTGACAAACAAGCTAAGGCCAATGTAGTTCAAAGTCCCTCTCCTTTGACTATTCCCAGTTCCCAAGTTTCCCTCACTTTACCCCCATGTTAATTGGGCTTCTCATGGAAGTGAAAGGTTTCCCACTTTCACTGATAACCCCTCTACTCCCTCCCTCCAGCTGCCTTGATATCCCTCATATTCTCACCCTCCCTCTTACTCCCCTCCCTTCATCTCCCAGCATTATAGGCATGGTTCCCCCTGCTCAGGTAAAAATTCACTCATGTTGAGGTTATTATTAGCTTAGTCAACTTTCAGTCTATTTCCAATTGTATTCTAGCTTCCACATATGAGAGAAAATATTTAGCCCTGAATTTTTTCCATCTCCATTTATGTGGCTGCAAATGCCATGTTATCATTCCCTCTAATAGTAAAGTAGAATTCCATTGTATATATATGCCACTGGTATATATATATTCCAATGTATATATGGATCCACTGGTCCAGTAAAGGATATCTGCATTGGTTCCATAGTTTAGCTACTATAAACTGAGCTGCTATAAACATTGATGTAGCTGTGTCTCTGCAGTGTGCTGATTCTAGCTCTTTTGGGAAATTGCCCAGAAGTGGGATAGCTGGATCATAAGGTAGTTCCATCCCTAGTTTCTTTTAAGGACTCTTCACACTGCTTTCTAAAGTGAAGTTTGCAGTCCTACTAGCAGTGTGTTAGTGTTCATTTCTCTCCACAACACCTCCAGCATCTGTTATTGTTCATATTCTTCATTTTTGCCACTCTGATAGGACTGAGGTGTAATCTCAGTGAAGTTTTGATTTGCATTTCTGTGATTGCTGTGATATAGAGCATTTTCTCATATATTTATGGGCTTTGTGGAATTCCTCCAATGAGAAATTTAGCAAGAGAGAGAGGAAAAGACAAAGAGAATCAAGTTTCTTCTTTTTCATCTGGCCTTTGTTTCTCTGAAATTTAATTGTGTATGTGATACTAGGGTTTGAACCTGGGTCCTCACACATGCCAGGCAAGTGGTCCAATTGCTCAGCCACCACTCCAGCCACATTGATTGATGTATTTTAAAAGAAATTCAACTGTAGTAGTCCTCTCTTTTATCTGTGAGAAATATGCCCCAAGTGTTCCTGTGGATTCCTGAAATCTAGAATAGTACCAAAACCTATGTAGTAGTACATACTTAGCTATGATAAAGTTTAAGTTTAGATTTGGGCACATTTGGCAACAGTAACTAAGAGTAAATAATAGAAAAGTTATAATAATAAACTATAGTACATGTTATTTAAAACATTTCTTCAGATTCTCATTTAAATTTTTTGGACCACTGTTGACTTTAATAACGGAAAGGAGAGAAAAAGAAATCACAGATAAAATGGATACTACTGTATAAACCTGTCTCTTCTAACTTTAGATCTAAAGACACACACAAGCTAAAAGTAAAAGGATCATAAAAGATAGACCAGACAAATGGAAGTAAAAGAGAGCAGGGGTAATTAGTAGTATCAGACAAAACAGACTTGTAAAGAAGTAGTTCTATATCAAACTTTAGAGCTTCTAAATATATAAAGCAAAATTTTTGATTAGAATAGCCATATAGATGACCAGTAAGAACACAAAAGAGATGAACAGTATTATATGCTAATTTCAGAAAACCAGCAGAATATAAATTACTTTTAAGTATACTTGAAACATTCTCCAGGATAATATGGTTCAGTATAGACCAAACTAGATCCCAAAATAAGTCTCAGTTCAGTTTTTTTAAGATTGTACAAAGAATCATTCCTAATCATAAATCAATAAAATTGGGAATCAATAACAGAAGGAAAATGGGAATATCCATAAAGATACCAGTAGTACAAAATGAAATCACAAAAGACAGTAAAAAATATCTTGAAATTACATACTAAAAGTTATGGGGTGCAGCAAAAACTGTACTAAAAAGGGAAACTTATAAGGTATGCATGTGTACATTAAATAAGATAAAAAAAATCAATGACCTTAACCAAAAAACTAAAAAAAAGAACAAATTAAATCTAAAGCTAATAGAAAAAGGAAATAAAGATTAGAAGAGTGACATAAATGAAAGTGGGTAAAAATATGGTCAGTAGTGGAATTTCACAAAAGCATCCACAAAATTGGCATACCATTAGATTAAGAAAATAGAAGATTTATTTACTAAAATCAGAAATGAAAGTGGAAACATTAAAACTGATGCCACAGAAATAAAAATATTACAGGGAAAATATATACATAGTTATATGCTAATAAATTCATAAACTAGGTGAAATTGGTAAATACCTAGAAATAATGTACTAACACTTCTTTATGAAAATGCAAAATAAGAATATGCTTTTAACTAGGGAGGAGATTAAGATCATAATTAAAAGCTAAAACAAAATCTCCCAATGCTGGGAGAGCTGGCCCATGCCTACATCCCAGTGATGCAGGAGGATCACATGTTCAAAGATAGCCTAAGCAATATAGGCCCCAAGAAGCTTAGGGAGATAGGGCTCAGTGATTAAATCTGGGTTCAGTGTCTTGTACAAACAAACAAACAAAGAGATCCTCTAAGACAAACAAATAAAAAAGCCCTGAACCTACGGCTTCACTGGAAAATTGTACTTAAAGATTTTAAACAAAAACAGTCCAGTCTTCCTGATACTCCAAAAATGTGAAGAGCGGGAACACTTTCAAATTCATTTTATGAGACTAACATGGATAATTTAGTATAAACCTGATACTTAAGTACTACAAAGACACCATAAGACAACTATAGAATAATGCACCTTATGAATATAAATAGAGGAAATACAGTATTTTAAGTATTACAGAAGGGAAATTTACAAATGAAGAGAGTAATTCCTCTATAAGAAGAAGGCGGACTCATGGGACAATAAAAGTTACTTATTTTTTTTTTTAAAGAGAGAGTGACAATGAGAGGGAGAGAGAGAGAAACAGAGATCAATTTTATTTAGTTTTTTATTTGCTTTCATTCCTCCGACACTAGGTTGTGTAGGTGGTGCTGGGGTACAAAGCTGCATCCTTGTACATGCAAGGCAGTCGCCGAAACTGCTGAGCCACACTGCTTCAGCCCTAAAAGTTATTTTTTTGAAAAGCTCTAAAATCCTCATATTAAGGTACTCAATTCACTGATAAAGAACAGATTTATTTACATTTGGTTAGTAAAGATAGAGAAGTTTCTTTCTGTAGACAGCTTGCACAGGGACATTCGCTTGTTCTAAAGCTTCTAAGTTAATCTTTTAAGAACTATGTCAAAGACGAATCCTTCCAGTCTAAGTTAATATATAATTATGCCAAGGAAAAAAAGGAAGTTAAAAAAAATCTGCTTGTGCTATCCGGAGGCAATTAACTAGCTAAATAAAGCTTTCATATTATTAACTAATTTAATAAAATATTTTAATAAATATATTAATAACTATATTTATATTTAATAAATATATTAATAAATATGCTAATGTTTAATAAATAAACATTAAAAATTAGAACACCTACATGGAAATGGCTGAGGATCAAAATAAAAACCGGTAGGTATTTCATACAAAATGTAAAATAGGATAAGAAATAGAAGATTTATTGACAGTAATAAAGGTAGAAGAAATCAGAATGATAATAACTAATCTGAATGAGAGCTATTAGTGATTCAAATCAAGACAGAAACAGAGGTATTCATAAGATTCTACAGCACATCATCTCTTGCCTGAAGTACTGTAGTGGTCTTTTCTTTATGTCATTTCTTACTTTAGTTCCTTTATGATTAATTTTTCATAAACAGCCAAATGAATTCTGTTAAAATCTGGCAAGTTCTGCAATTCTATCAGAATTCTTCAATTCTGAATGTAAATATCTTTAAAAATTATTAAATTACCTAATGATCTATCTCTGATAGTTATAGATTGTATCTTTCCAAAGTAGGCAAAATTCTAACCACCAAATTGCAGAATCTTACCTCATTTTGCGTCTTTGCAGAGGTAGTTAAATTAAGAGGATGTCTTTAAATTATCAATATAATTGGTGTCCTTATTAAAAGGGAAAATTTAAGTATAAGGGCAAGCACTCACAGAGACAAATGAAGTGAAGATGGAATATTGTTTGAAGTTGTGATAGAGATTGGAGTGACAGAGCTGAAAGCCAAGGAACTCCAGGGATTTTTTTGTAACCACAGGAAATTGAAGAGGATAGGAAGAATTGTTCCTTAAGGGATGGCCCTGCAATCATCTTGACTTTTGCTTGTAGCAAAAAAGAAAATAAGCAAATAAATAAAAACTTATGATTTATCTTGGTTTTATAATCTACAGAATGGAAAAAGTCAATAATAATACCTTCTTTTGTGTTTATTTATTAAGCAATAAATTATTTAAAATAAATTAGGAGTCAGGTGTTGTGGTGCATGCATGTAATTCTAGCAACTTAGTCTGGGACAGGAGGATTGCACATTCAGAGCTAGCTTTAGCAATTTAGCATTGCCCTAAGCAACTTAGTGAGACCATATTTCAAAATAACAAATGAAAAGAGTTCAAGATGTGACTCTGGTTAAAATATCCCTGGGTTCAATCCCTCGTATAGACATATGTACATACGTATGTATGTATGTATGTATGTATGTATGTATGTATGTATGTATGTATGTATAAATAAATGAATACAAAATAACCAGGCACTTAATTTCTTTCTCCCACTCTATCCTCCTTTCTTTTTTCTTTTCTTTTTTTTTCTTTTTCTTGGCAGTACTGATAATTGAAAGTAGGGGTACTCTACCACAAGCTACATCCCAAGCTCTTTTTATTTTTTTGAGACAGTGTTCCTAAGACTAGCTTCAAATTTTATGATCCTCCTCTCTGTCTCCTGAGTTGCTGGGCCACCACTCTCTATGTAGGCACTTTCATTCCTAGGTACAGTTAGTCTGAACTTCTTACATTACAAATTGATCAAGAAAGTGCTTTTCAGACATTTAAACTTTTAAACTAGGAGTCAATACAAAATAAAGTTTTCTTTCAAAGCCCTAGGGGGAACAATTTAGAGCTAAACCTCTAACTTACATGATTTTCAGGACTGAGGTCATATTTTTCACATTATCTATAAGATACAGAGATATCAAAATTACAAACTAATGTAAACTACTGGTTTAAACCCTGAGTTTTTGAAAACCTTAAAAAGGTTTCAAGAATGAAACTATCCATTAGTATTTGACTGAGCTTACTCAGTTACCTCACAATGTTGCTATTTATCATGGAAATCCTAAAACATATCTAAGGGGACACACTTTACACGCTTATCTTCAACGATAAACAAAATGAATCAAAAATGGTCTTTATGTTAAATAGATTAAATGTAGAGTAGATTTATATTATAAATAGTTTGAGATGAAGAAATGGAATTAAAAAGATAAGTGAATAGGAAAGAAGCCTATTTTTTTAAGAAACAGACAATATGAAGGATTGAAAAATGAAGCAATACTAAAGGATATCAAAATTCTTTTGTATGTTTCTCATGTAGTAGATTTGAAAATATAAAAGTAGTTTTTTCAGGTTTTGGAAGAAATAGGGATTTGAATTTCAGATTTTTGGGGGGAGGGAGTAGCTTTATTCTATGTGACATTGAGGATCTATTTTGAAGTTACTTGCTTATGCAAAAATAAAATTTAACTCATATTTTATCTGGAAGCCACACCTGAAAAATAAATTAATGTGATGGCTTCTAGAATAAGAAACTTTAATTAAATCTTAAAGTAATGCCAGATTTGCAGCCAAATGGATGGAGATGGAAAAAATTTTGCTAAGTGAATTATTCCAAACTCAGAGACTCAAGGGCCAAAAATTGTCTCTGATTTGTGGAAGCTAGAATACAAGCAGAAACAGTTTGATAGATGGCTAACCTAACAATTGCCTCAACATGTATGAATTTTTACATAATCATAGGGAACCCTGACTAGGTTCTTGGGGTATATATGGAGGGGAGCAGGGATGGGAGTAGGGAATAGGAAGGACATCAAGGAAACCAGAGGGAGGCATTATGGGGAAATCTAATCAGTGGAGGACCTCCAACTTCCATGAGAAGTCCAATTAACTTAGGGCTTAAGTAGGAGGAAACATGGAACCATGGGCAACCCAAAGGGTGGGGTGGGGGGAGAATCAAGGTCTGGCACTAGTATTGGCTTATTCTGTCATTACACTTTTGTTCTTGATTGTTTGATGATGAACCCCTCCTAATTGTAAAACCATGCTTATTGAATAAAAATTTTTAAAAAAGGAAATACTGGAGCTCAAAAACATAGAAAGAAAGAAAGAAAGAAAGAAAGAAAGAAAGCAAGCAAGCAATGCCAGAATAGGAAACATACAGTGATAGCAAAAAGCAAAAATAATTTGTATGCAGAAGTTTCATTCAGATAAATTATCATTTAATATAAAATCATTCTTCATCTCATAAATGTAAGATAAACAGTGGTGGTTTATAAAAATTGCTAAGGAAAATACGTACAGTTGCCTTTTTTAAAGAGAATGAAAGATAATCAATCAATTTTATTTGTTTTTCCATCTGGCTTTTGTTTCTCCAACACTTGGTTGTATATGTAGTGCTGGAGTTGGAACCCTCTGAGCAGCCACTCCAGTACCAGGTTTTTTGTTTTGTTTTGTTTTTGTTATTTTACAGAAACACCTCAAAATAAGAGAGGCATGCTGATAGTTTTGTATTTTTTGAAGTGGATTATAAGTAAATTTTCAGTTCATTTGGAAAAATATAACTAATATTTTTGAATAACTTCTAAAATGCAGAACTAGAGTAATGACTAAGGTCAGAATAGAAAAAAAAATCACTTAAAAATTAAATAACAATAGAAAAAAGGGTAAGAGAACAAAAAAGCAAAGAAAAACAACTAAAAACATTTTCTAATAAGATACAAGAAACAAACATGCATGAAGAGTATTCCTGTTAGGTACCAACTGTTTAAACTTATGTATTAAAAGACAAAATTAAAAGAAGTGTACTGGACATGATGATACATGCCTATTTTTCCAGTTGGTAGGAAATCTGAGTTAGGAAGATCACAAGTATAAGGCCAACCTTGGCAACTCAGTGAGAGTCTGTTTCAAAATGCAAAATAATAGTGCCTGAGGATGTTGGTTATTGGCAAAGCACTTGCTTAGCATGCCGTAGACTGTTCAATACCAAGAATAAATCAATCAGAACTGCATTTCTATACACCGAAATGTTGAAAATTTTAAAAATATATTTAGCAAAAATAATATGCTAGTATTTACTAGAAATTTACTAGATGAGGTACTGTTACAGAAGAGAGATCTCTAGAAGAGTTCATGGAGTTCCCAGAGAGTAAGGGGAACTCCATTCAGGATCAGTGGGTTTGTTTACTTACATGATGGAAAAGTGTTTCAACGGTTCCAAAGGCATAGACAGAGATATATTTAGGGAAAGAGATACATACTCAAGGGAGAAGGCAAAGGATAATCTTAAAAGTCAGATGCCTTTAGGGTAAAGCAAGGAAGAGACACACAAGGGAGATTGTGGACTAATTTCAGAGAGACAGCAACCTGTTTGTGGTGTGCTGATATTTATAGAGGGCTAGTACTAGGGGAATGGATGAGATGCAGAGGTATGGCAGCACTACACAATTTGCAACAGTTTTTTTCTTTGCTTACACTTTCCCTCCTTTCATCAGGACATATGTCAACAGCATGTTGGCCAGCTTGATTTACACCAGTGCTTTGTGCACCTCAATGGCTTGTGGGTTTCCTTTAGTATTCAATATCTCTCTTTTTTTCCTCACTCCTTATCTCAGTACCATTGTTTCTATTGGACAAGAGAGAATTTAAAAGGACATACAAGGAATAAGCAGGGAAATGAAGAGAAACTAAACAAAGAACAATAAAAATGTAACAACTATAAATTCAGCTGTTCCTGTAGCATCACAATACACACATGAAAAAATTGATATGCAAAGTGATGTTCAGAAATATGCGATTTTTTTTTGTACTAGAGATTGTACCCAGTGATGCCTTATTGAATCACATCCACAGGGTCTCACTACATTGCTCAGAGCTTCACTAAGTTACTAAAGCTGGATTTGTCTTGTGATTCTCCTGCCTCAGCATCCTGTGCCAGTGGGACTTCACAGACGTACCACTGAAGCCAGCACAGATATCCAATTGTAACAGAGATGTTTCACTTATCATTCATCTAGCCTGATAAATGGGATAAATATACAAATATTTAGTAGTATTTAGGAATCATTCTTTATTAACAAACCTGACTTTTACATAGTTCTGTGAACTTTGCTGCTTTAATCCCTAAATATATCTTATTCGCTATTATATCCTAATTATATACAATATCTGCCATTATATTCTTTTGCCATGTCATAAGCTTGTTACTATGTAGGAAAAGCATTTGATAAAAACTAATGCCCTTTCACAATAAAACTTAATAACATGGAATACAACAATATATGATTAAAGGCATCTACAAAATAACCCATATTTGAATCACACTTGATATTTAAATCCTAAATGCCTTTCACCAAGATCAAGAAGAAAACTAGGAGCAACTCAGGAGGTTGAAGGCAACATAGGATGACTTGTTCAAGGAGAGATTGGACATCTTACAGAGGCCCTTTCTTCAAAAAGAGAGGTATGGATATATTTTTGTGGTAAAGCCCCTGTGGGCTCAACCCTTAAGACCTCTCCCCAGAAAGATAATGAAATGGGACAAAGGCAGCTCAGATACCTGAGAAGTGTTCAGGAGAACAGATTTAATAAATGTTGCAGCATGGACCAGATACATAACACTGCAGTCCTAGACAGCAGTAAACTCAACAACTTATATCATCAGGAGCTTGCAATTGATTATATATGGAGAGTACAAAGAGTACAAAGGAGTACAAAGAGTACAAAGAGTACAAAGGAGCTCCCCTGGGAAGGGTAACAAAGGCAAGTGCTAAAGGGTCTCCACATAGGCTGTTACTCTGCCAGAACCAGGGTACGAAATGTAAACAAACAGATTCCTTAGCCCTTAACCAAGTGAAAACAAAAATATGGAGTGGAGTATCTTGAAAGTAGCCTCCTATTAGTAAGGGAAGTTTTTTGTTATATTCAGAGAGTGTCCCCTCATTATATATTTCTAGGTAGATCTTCTTCCACAATAAGAATAGGATATTCACTGTTGCCATTTCATTTCAACATTTTACTATATTTGACCCAGGACAATTAGGCAAGTAAGTGAAATAAAAGGCATCGAGACTGGAAAAGAGAAACTAAAAGCATCTCTACTTGTATATGACACAATCTTCTATATGAAAGTCCTCAGGAATCCACTGAAGAGATGATAAAACTAACTAGTCCAGCAAAGTTGTAGATAACAAGCTTTGTTGTTTGTTTGTTTGTTTGTTTTTATTTTGGTACTGGAGTTACAACACCAGGGTGGTTAATCACTAAGCCATATCTCCAGCTCTTTTATTCATTTATTTATTTAATTTTTAGACAGGGTCCTGTTAAATTGCTGAGGCTGACCTTGAACTTTTAATCATCCTGCCTCAGCCTCTCAAATTACTGGAATATAGGCTTGCACCACCACACCTGGTAAAGCACAAGATTAACACGCAAACTGAACTGAATTATAAGCTTCTGCAGTTATAATATTGCAGCACATCCCACAGCCACATGTCAGTGACTTCTTTCCAGTTTTTTTTTTTTTCGAAGTTTCAAAACTAAAACCTATATACACTGGAAGGTGAGAGTGAAAGTAGGATTCATTCAAGTGGAAAGAAAAAGAGCTCTTGTTAGACGGGAGGGAAACTTGTAACAGGGTAGCACTTAGAGTATATAATCTCAGGACTTCTAAACTATTTGGTGGGGTGCATTGATCAATATCTAAGCCAAATAGATACTGGAAAAGTACCAAGACTATCGGTCAGTAGTTGTGCTAATTAAGTATTGGAAAGATGCCAAGACTCTTGGTTTGATCTGTAACATCTTGATTTGTTAGCATTTGAGTCTTTACTCTTTATTCAGGTCTGCCCCGACGTTTAGATTTTTTTTTTTCCCTCACTTCCCCAGGACAAAAGATTTGGCTGACATGTTTGAAATGTTCCTACCTATTAGTTTCAGGGAGAAGCCTGTTTGTTTAGAGAAACCCCCTTTTTTGGGTGGTGGGTATTGTCTTAACTATACAACAGTTTTACCCTCAGTCCTATCTTACTGAAAACCAACTATATTTCAGTACATTAACCAAGACCAATCCAAAGGTGAAATGGAGAAAAATATTTTACAGACATGAAGAGAATGAAATACTAAGGAATAAATGCAACAAATTTACAAAAATATAAACTGGGTTTCAAATCGTTGAAAGAAGTTTAAGAAAATCGAAAGACCTGAGAAGATATTCATGGGATTGAAGACAAAACTGAATGATAGTACATTGAAGATGCACTACAGATTCAGTGGGATCATGATCAAATCCTAGATGAATCCCTTACAGAAGTTTCCAAGGATGTCCTGGTGCTCACATCAAACTTGAAAGTTCAAAACAATTTTAGAAAGCATGAACAAATTCAGAGGACTCACTAGCCCATGTTTCAAAATTTACTGCAAATCTATAATCATCAAGAGGATTTAATTCAAGCTGGACACAGTGGTCTAGGGCTATGATCCCCACAACTAGGGTGGCTGAGACTTAAGAATCAAAAGTTCAATTCCAGCCTCAGCAGCTTAGTGAGCTCCTAAACAACTTAGCAATACTCTCTCTCAAAAAGTTGTAGATCACCCCTTAGTTTAATTCCAACTACTACTGCTCCTTCTACTACTACGACGACAACTTCTAAAAACAGTGTGTTTCTGGTTTAAAACAATATGTGTGGATTACAGTTAAGAGAAAGAGAAAGCCCTCTACTTGTGGTCACTTGATTCTCACTATATATACTCACTATATATACATTAATTCAGTGGGGGGTGGGAGGAATCAGTCTTTCAAGAAATGGCTGGGAGACAGTGGGATATTCACATGCTAATGAACAAAGCTGGACCCCAGGGTCACAACACTTACAAATATATCTAGGAATTTTTCAAAGATCCAAAATCGTGGCTCAAACTATAAAACTCTTACAAAAATAAAAATGAATATGTGTGATCTTGGGCTAGGCGGTAGTTTCTTAGATATGCTACCAAAAGCACAAACACTAAGACAAACATTAAACTGAATTTCAGAATGAAAGCTTTTTGGGGAAAGGAAATCATCAAGAAAGCAAAAAAACAACCCACATTTGGACAGTAAAATACCTGTAAAAATCATCTATCTGAGAAGTAACTTTTATTTAGAATATACTGTCAAATTTGATAAAAAGAAAAAACAATAAATACCTTCATTGGGGGCAAGGAATCTGACTTTGCATGGGCAAAGATCCTCAGTTTAAGGAGCCACCAGAGAAGTCCAAACTTTAATGAGACACTTATGCTAAAATGTAAGGCTTTGAAAAAAAAAGAATGAACAAATGTTGTTGAAAATTATGAAAAATTAGAATTCTGACACATTCCTAGTGAGGACGTGAAGTGAAATAGTTTTTTTATTTAGAGAGATGTTTGGTTGTTCTTCAAATGATTAAACTTAGATACAAGGGATGACTCCAACATCCCTCCTACAGAGATTAAAACATGCATCCATGCAGAGTTTGTACATGAATGTTCATAGCAACATTATTTGCAGTAACCCAAAAATGAGGCAGTAACACAAATGTCCAGTTCCTGAATGTGAAGGTGTTACGGGGGACTGATGCTGCAGATACCTCAGGAATTCCAGGAAGCAGTTTTATTTGAAGCTGCGCAGATTGGCCCAGGTAGCAAGGGTGTCTCAAATCCTGAACCCCAAGTTTGAAAACTCTCACAGTTTTATAGTTAGTGAAGGGTTACGTAATATTTAATTATTATTACTTTTTATTTTGACAAGCCAGACAAAAATAACTTTTTACAGAAATAACATCTGCACAGGGTGTTTTCTGGGGCAAAGTCTCATCTCATAACTTGTCAGTTAGATAAGCACAGCTCAGGGCTTTGCCATCCCAAAGGAAGTTACAAACCACAACCAACCTCTGTGCAAGCTCATTTCTGTGTAGTTCATACACAGACCTTGGCAAAGATTTTACTGACAGAGACCTATTGACATAGTTTAACGTTACATTGTCACCATAATTAGGGGCAGGGTCCTGAAACTCCTTCCCAAACCTCCTTCAGAGGTAGTCCTACATAGCTGCTGCACAGGCAGTGTATTTGTACTGTCATCAACATTGAAGAATGAAATCCAAGATGACCTAAGAAGATGGAAAGATATCCCCTGCTCTTGGATAGGCAGAATTAATATAATAAAAATGGCCATACTACCAAAAGCTTTATATAGATTTAATGCTATCCCTATAAAGATACCTATGTCGTTCTTTAAAGACATAGAAAAAGCAATTCTCAAATTCATTTGGAACAACAAAAAACCAAGAATTG
>PVKS010033926.1:0-21318 GCA_004027875.1 Aplodontia rufa | reverse complement strand
AAGATGCCCCTCACTGGATGAATGGATCCGAAAACTCTGGTGTATATATACCACGGAGTTCTACTCAGCTATTAGAAACAATGATATCACATCCATTGAAGGGAAATGGATGGCAATGGAAGAAATTATGCTAAGCGAAGTTACCAGACACTCAAGAGCTGAATATTTTCCCTCATTTATGGAGGCTGGAGCTAAACCCAGGCTTGGGGGAAGGTAGACAGCTCACATATTAGAAGCACAGAACAAAAATGCAACATGTCAATAAAATGCGAGATACAGTTGCAAGATACTGCATAAGATATCTGCATAAGCTATACTGCATGCCTTTACAAAAACATAATTGTTTAATACTATTGTCAAATCAAAGAATAGCATGGGATGATAGGAAGGGAGACAAGGGGAAATGTTGGAACTGAGATAAAGCAAGGTACATTCCAAGAATTTATGTCACTGTACATAATATAGTCATGTATACAAAAAATGTTCTTCATAGGTATAAGAGTTATGTCACTGTACTTGGGTTTTTTTAGGGAAAATATAGGACCCAGAAGAGAGGCAAGGGATCAGGGGATGGGAGGAGGAAGGTAGAGGGGTGCAGAGGGAGGGAATATTGACCAAATTGTATTTCTGTGTTGTGTGCTTCTAGAAATTTGTGACAACAAATCCAATCCATCATTATGTACAACTATAATGCACTAATAAAAAAATAAACTAAAAGAAAAGAACCCCAACACTACATATACAACAAAGTGTTGGAACAACAAAAGCCACATGAAAAATTGATTCTCTCTCTCTCAAAAAAAAAATCAGTGTTTTCAAAACTCTGGAAATTAACTAAAAGCTTATAACAATGTAAAATGCCATTGTTCAAGAAAAATGGCTGAATATCAGTAAGAAACTTTAGTTTTGCGAAGTTTCCATATTCTTCTCCCCAATCTGCGATGACCTTGAAAACCAAAAGCCTTAGAACTGCAGTGAGAACCACCAACATCACAGTCACTGGAGAAGCAGAACGAGCTTGCAGCACCCTAAAAACTGCATTCCGAGAGAAGTGCCATTATTTAACCTGTGCAGTAGTTCCCAGAAAACCCCCATTTATTAAACTTGTTTACTTTGACCTGCATCAGACCTTGCTCAATGCAAATAGCCTTAGGCATTCACTGAAAACCACCAGTGGCTTTTACTTTACACTGTAGCTGTCTGAGCCAGCACTAAGAGGAGCAAACAAGAAACTGAACAGAAAAATTAAAAGGAAAAGCTGGAGAATGAGATGTCTGCAGAGGGCTTTGAAAAAGTCTCACTTTTTCCTGGGGATCTAGATGGCTACGCACAGGGTTATGTGCATGCCAAAAGACCTAAGGCGGCCTTGACCCCCTCACTTCTGATTGACCACGAAGCTCTACACAGGTGGGAAGGAAAGGCAGAGCTGTAAAGCACATGCCTGAACACACACAGGCACAGGCACGTGGAGGAGGGCAGACTACTGTTCTGAAATTTAAGGAGATCTCAGTCCATGCATTAGGCAGAAACTGCAGAGGCCTCTCAAGACAAAGAAAACGGACTATCTTAGTCCATCGAGGGCTGTAACAAAGCACCATGAGCTGGTTGGTTTATAAACAACAGATGCTTATTTCTCCCACTTCTAGAGCTTGGGAAGTTCAAGATCAAGGTGCCAATAGATTTGGTATCTGGTGGAGGCCTGCTTCCTCATACATGGCATCTTTTCACTGCATCTTTACAAGGTGGAAGAGGTGGGGCTATGCTCTCAAGTCTCTTGAGAGAGAAAGAGAATGAATCAATTTTATTTATTTTTTCATGTGGCTTTTGTTTCTCCGACACTGAGTTGTGTATGTGGTGCTGGGATTTGAACCTGGGTCCTTGTAAATGCCAGGCAAGCACTCCAAACACTGAGCCACCACTCCAGCCCCTCAAGTCTCTCTAATAAGGACACTAATATCATTCCTGAGAGCTTTACCCTTATTACTTAATAACTGCCCAAAAGCCCACCTCCTAATACTATAACTTGGAGGTGGTTAGGATTTCAACATATGAATTCAGGAGGACATGAACGTTCAAGCCATAACACAGGATACACAGGAAAACAAAAAAGCCAGCAACAAATCCTAGGGAAAGCAAGAGGGGAGCGGAGAGCAGATTTCCAGAGTTGTCCTATTATATTATTTAAGACAAGGGAGATGTAATCATACACACGGTAACAAAGAGAGCTGGAGTACCTAAACTAACAACAGATGAAACAGAGACAAAGGAAGACATTTTATGTTACGTTATTCTATGCAGTGTTGAATTTTTTATTTTTTCCAGACTTTCATTGGTGCATAATTATACAAATAGTGCGATTCATCGTTACACACATGTACACGCACACAGAATAATAATATAATTTGGTCAATACTGTTTGACAGTATTTTTTCCTCCCTCCCCTGGTCCCTTTCCTGTTACTTATCATTCTTCCATTTTCATGAAATCCACCCCTGACCTTTTTTGTCCTTTTCCCTCTCTAGCTTCCACATGTGAGAGAAAATGTGATTCTTGACCTTCTGAGTTTGGCTTATTTTGCAAAATATAATGTTCTCAAGTTCCATCTATTTTCCTGCAAATGACACAATTTCATTCTTCTTTATGGATGAATAAAACTCTACTGGCTATATAATACCACATTTTCTTATCCATTCATCCAGGCTGGTTCGATAGTTTGGCTATTGTGAGCTGTACTGTTATAAACATAAGTATGTATGCATCACTATGACTTTTAATTCTTTAGAATAAATATCAAAGAGCTGGGTCACATCATGGTTCCATAGAAAGGAGGGCATTTTATACTATTAATATGCTTTAAACATCAAGAAGACAATGCAATTATAAACATATGTGTGCCTAACACAGCAATAAAATATATGAAGCAAAAAACTGGTAGAACTGAAGGGACAAACATAGAAACCAACTGTAATATTTGGAGACTTTAACACATAACTTGCAATAACAGACAATTAGAAGGAAGATCTACAAAGAAACAGAAAGCTTTAAGAAAACTATCCATCAGCTGGCAACATCTGTAAGTCCCAGTGTCTCGGGAGGTTGAGACAGGAGGATCGCAAATTCAAAGCCAGCCTCAGCAACTGAGTGAGACCCTCCTCAAAATTAAACATAAAACAACTGGGGATGTGGCTCTGAGGGTAAGCATCCTGGGTTCAATCCATGGTACCAAAAAGAAAAAAAAAAAAGAAAACTATCTATAAAATAGATGAACAGACAGATATCTATAAAGTACTCCTCCAACAACAGCAAAATATATATACTCCTCAAGTGCACATGGTACATTCTCCAGGCCATACAACAAATTTCAATAATTTAAAAAGGGCTGAAGTCATGCAAAATATGATCTCTGATCAAAATGGAATAGAGTTGAAAATCAGTAACATAAGGAAAATCACAAATACATGGAAATTAGGTAACATTTCTAAACAGCCAATAGGTTAAAGACGAAATCTTGAAGGGAATTAGAAAATATTATTGAGATGAATGACAACGAAAAACACAATCAATCTACCCAAGTTAATGGAATGCAACAAAAGCAGAGTCTAGAGGAAAGCCTGTACTTGTGCATGCCTTTAGAAAAAAGCAGATCTGAATCCTGTATGATAAACTTCTACCCTAAGAAACTAGCCAAAGAACAACAAACCAAACCAAGCAAGCAGAAAGAAGGAAACGATGGATTAGTACAGAAATAAATGAAACAGAGAACAGAAAGATTAGAGAGAAAAAGATTAACAAAATTGACAAACCTTTAGTTAAGCTGACCAAGGGTGGGGGGAGACCCAGATTATAAAACTCACAAATAAAAAAGCAGAGCTTACTACCATTCTCATGGGGGAAAAGATAATAAGGGGATACTATGAATAATTGTATGCCAAAAATTTAGATAACATGCAATGTAAAAATGTCTAGGATGACAAAAACTACTGAAACCAACTTAAAAAGGAATGTTATGGGCTGGAGTGGTGACTCAGTGGTTACAGTGCTTGCCTGGCATGCGTGAGGATGCAGGTTCGAAACCCAGCACCTCGTACTCAACGAAATGTTGGAGCAATGAAAGCCACATGAAAAACTAAATAAAACTGACTATTCCTCTCACTGTCCTCTCTTAAAAAAAAAGAAAAAAAAATGGTAAAGTTCAACAGGCCTATAACAAGGAAAAGAGACTGAAAAAGCACAGTGACAGATGGCTTCTTTACTGAGTTCTACCAAATACTTAGAAAAGAATTAACACCAATTCTTCAAATTCATCCAAAACTTATTTTATGAACCAGCATTATCCTCATACCAAAACCAGTTCAAGAAATCAGAAGAAAACAACTGACCTTACAAATATAGATGCAAAAATTCTTAAAAGGAACAGTAGAGCACACCAAATCTCATGAAATGTATTACTAAAGAACCATCTCAATACACAAAGAAAAACCACTGATTTGATAAACTCCTATACCCTTTCATGAGAAAAGCATTCAACAAATGAGGACGAGAAGAGAACACTTTCAATTGGATAGGAGATATCTACAAAACTCATACGGCTCACACAACAATTAATACTGAAACGCTGAATGAATGGTGTTCCCCCAGGACTGGAATAAGACAAAGAAGTCTACTCCCATTATTTCCATTTGACATTGGATTGAAAGTTACAGCTTGAGCAATTGGATGAGAAAAAGAAACAAAAGGTATTCAGATTGGAAAAGAAGAGCTAAAACTATGTCTATTTGCAGATGATGTGAACTTTTCAAAAAAGAAAATCCTAAGGCATCTACCAAAAACTACTGGAAAAAATAAATGAGTTCTGCAAGGTTGCTGGATACAAGATTTGAATACAAATATCAACTTTACCTCTCAACATCAGCAATGAACTATTTGAAAACAAAATCAAGAAAACAGTTTACAACAGCATTACAACACATAGGAATAAATTCAAGCAAAAAATAAGCTTATTAACTGAAAGCTAGAAAATATCATTGAAAAAATTAAAGACCTCATAAATGGAAAGAACTGCATACTCGTGGGTAGGAAAACTTAATATTGTTAAGCTGGCAACAGTAACCAAAATTGGTCTACAGATTCAACACAATCCCTACCAAAATCTTGAATGCATACTCCTTTCCCTCAGAAATGAACAAGCTGATCATAAAGTTCATATGAAAATGCAAGGGACTTAGAATAGGGAAAATCTTGAGGGTGGGTGGAAACAAAGCAAAGGTGAAAGAGTCATGCTTCTCAATTTGAAAACTTACACAAAGTTACAGAAATATAGATGGTGTGGTACTAGCATAAAGACAGACATGTGGAATGATTGAGTAGAACTGAGTGCATAAATAAATCTATACAATTACAATCGACTTGATTTTCAGCAATTTAAAAAAAAATTTTTTAATTAAGGAGTTGAGTTATTCTACAATCATAAATGCATATCAAATAATAATATCATATGCATATGTTCTTAAACCAGAAGACTTTCAGCAATTCAATGGGAAAAGTACCTTTTCAAACATTAATCTTTTCCTATGATGCTAGAACAACTGGATATATACATGAAAAAGAATGAAGTTGGGCCCCTCATATCATTTACAAAAATTAACTACAAATCAATCATAAGCATTAACATAAGAACATTATAAAAGTCTTAGAAGAATGCATATGCTACAGTTTGGGTATGAGGAGGGCCCCAAAATCTCCTGTGCTAATAAGGATGAGACAATTGGATTGTGAAAGCTGGACCTAGAATGCAAACTAGAATGTAACCTAGCGGTAAACTCGAAGGTAGGGCAGAGATGGAGGACTCGGGTCACTGGGTGGTGCCCTGGAAGGATGCATTCTCCCTGCAGTCCTTCACCCATTCCCTCCTTCTCTGCTTCCTTGCTGCCAAAAGAAAGCAGCTGCCTTCCGCTATGAGGTGCTGCCTCGCCTTGGGCCAGTTGGCTGTCTCTGTACTGATAACTCTGATACCGTAAACTAAAGTAAACTTTTCCTCCTCTACACTGTTCACATCAGGTATTTCGGTCACAGCAATGCAAATGCTGACTATAAACCTTTGTGATCTTTTAGTCAATGATTTACTTATAAATGACATCATAAATATAAGGAATGTAAAGAAAAATAGTTAAATTGGCACTTATCAGATTTAGGAACTTTTACACTTTAAGAACACTATCAAAAGACAATGCAAGGGGGGTTGGGGATTTAGCTCAGTGGCAGAGCGCTTGCCTAGCATGCACAAGGCCCCAGGTTCATTCCTCAGCCCTGAAAAAAAAAAAAAAAAAGAAAGAAAGAAAAAAAAAACAGTGCAAGAAGATAAATGAATGGTAGAAAATATTCGCAAACATTATATCTAATAAACGACCTGTATTCGGAATACATAGACTACTCTTACAATTCAACACCAAAAACACAACCAAAGGTGATCTGAACAGATATTTCTTCAAAGAAGACATACAAATAGCAGAGTAGCACATGAAAAGATGTTTAGCATTATTACTCATTACAGAAATGCCCATCAAAACCACAATGAGCTAATACTTCACATTCGCAAGGATGGCTATAATCATTAATACACAAAACATATGGAGCAACTGGGACTCTCCTATGTTGCCAGTGGGTATGAAAAATGATGCAGCCTCTTTGAAAAACAGTTTGATGGTTACCCAAAAAGTTAAATAGGGACTAACCATAACCCAGCAAATCCATTTCTAGGTATATATACCCAAGATAATTGAAAACATATGTCCACAGCAAAACCTGTAGACAAATATTCCCAGTAGCACTATTCTTATTAGTCAAGACATAGAATCAGCCCAAATGGCCATCAATTGATGAATAAACAGAATGTGATACATTCTTACAATGTATTCAGTCATAAAGAGAAATGAAGTTTTGATAAATGTTACAAAATGAATGGATCTTGAAAACAGGCTAAATAAAGGATATTTTAACCTATTTTAGAATAGGGAAATCCACAAAAACTAAAAGTAGATTAGTGGCTGATAGAATCTAGGTGGGGGTGGGATGTTGGGAAAGAGAGTTAATTGGGATTTATTTTGGGATAATAAAATGTTCTGGAATTTGATAATGACAACAGTTGCACAATCTTGTGAATGTGTAAGAAACTACTGAATTGTACAATTTAAAAGAGTGAATTTTATGGTATTTGAATAGTGTCTCAATAGAAAACACAGTGACGAGACTTTGCCATCCTGACAATTAGCTATCTCTATAATCCCAGTTTGCTCTAAATCACAGGCCACCTATATATATTTTTCTGTATCATAGTAAATATATACACAGTACTTATTTAGAATATGTAGAAATGAGTCATTTTGTCCATGCATTCATATTTCCATGATACAAATATTTCTAGGGAATAGATTCAAATACTGTCTTCTCTTGAGAGTAGGCATTTTTTCACCTGTTAAGACAAATATCTACTCATCTTCTTTAAGAGTAGTGCTATTTATCAATGTAAGTTCTATGGGCTGGAAAATCACTAAAGAAAGTACATGCTTACAACTAAGAAAGCCCAACTGTGGATCTACTTCAGGATCCATAGATTATGAGTTTCCCGTAAGTTCACCAACAGCGAGCCGAGATTTACATGAAAGGAATAATATTGCCATTAGTTTCAAATGACAATAACAGCTCTTCCACTTGATACCAAATAGTTGAATCTTTCTTCCCTCCAGCTAAGGAAAGATGGGGTTCCTTTGCAACGGAAGAACTGAGATTTAAAGCACAACTTTTGAATGTCCTGCATAATCATCATGTGTGGCCCACGGAACACTATTTTCTTTCAAATACAGAAAGAGATGTCTCTTCCTTATTCAGAAAGTTCATTTCGAACGCAAAGTTACGCATTGTTAGAACTAACAGGTTTTGAAATGTCTGGTTCAGATATCTGTAAAGAATATCCAATGGAACATCATTCAATGAGATGATCTCATGAGAAAAAGCTCTAAGAAATCTATTAACCCACTGTTTTCTAAAAATACTTGGCTACAGAAACCTTAATGCCCATAACACCTATTAAAATCCCAAGAAACTCCTGACCTTACCAACACCTTTTGAAAATCCTAAACTGCTCAAAAACCCATCTTATAAAAGATGAAAATGCTCACTCCCCTCAAGCCCTCTCTAAAGTTAATTGATTTGTCCAAAGTTGCCCAGCAGGTACCAAGAGAGCTAGAACTGACTGCTAGAGCTCCTTCCCGGCTGCCACACTGCCTTCCCAGAGGGACCTTTTCTAAATGACAATTTAATCACATTGGACTTTCTGATAAACAGCACGATCATTAGTCATTTAATATTAGTTATATTTGAAAGCTTTCCCATGAAAGGTTTGACCTGAAAGAGGTTAGTATTGTGTGACTCTCCTTTCAAGCTGCTATCTCAAGGTTGGTTTTACCTGGAGAAAGAGGAAATTTCTGGCCTTTTGGAACATCTCCACCTTGAAGATATTTCAATATTTCCTACCACAGCACCCTTTCTGTGCTTAGCATTTTTAGCTCATTGTTTTCTATTTTGGCAGCTGAGAAACGGTAGTTTGTAATTTTATCTCCAGCTTCATATTTCTTCTTAAAAGTGAATACAATGTCCTGTTTATAATAATAAAATCACTAGTTGGCAGAACGACATTAAATGGAAAAGAGGGGGGCAGAGAGAGAGAGAGAGAGAAAAAGCAATTGGAAAATTTAGAGCAAGCAATTTTAAGTGCCAAGTTTCACATTTGTAATGGTCCACTGGAGGTCACTGGGCTTCCTTCTTATTGAGAGAATAGTAAAGAAATAGATACTCACAAGCTCTCTTGCAAAAAGTTATAGAAAACACCTCCACTTAGGCGAAGCTCACAGTTTCAATGAAAAGTGATGTGACTCAAAGGTCCACAATACTACTAATACAGGAAAAAAATTAAAATTAGTTTGGTGTGGTATTTTCCCCTCCAATATTTAGGCTTGTACTTTCCACTTTAATTGAACTTTTAAGCTTTGGTTTCCTAATCCAGTTTAGCAACAAAGGAAACAAAACAATATGAGTGAAAAGAGAAATAAGTGCATTTAGTGTCAAAAATAACAGTGGGCTTCTTGAGTTTCTGATGCAACCTGCTATGAGCAGTTCCTGGGCCGTGACATCTTCCTGATCCTCAAAGACCTGTGGCATTGGTGTAGCTTTTGATGATGATGATGATGACAACGACAACGACGACAATTATTACTGTTATTATTTTAAACCTCAGATGCCCTGCTAAAAAGAGCTGTGAGTCTAACCCATACAAGCAGGGATTCTCTAGAGAAGGTAGCCAAAGATCCAGAAAAATGGCAAGCCCAATCGGAAGGGCCAGATCAACCCCTGCAAGTTCACACCAGCTTCACTTCTTAAAAATTGCTAACCAACCATTTTTCTTTTCAAAATAAACACTATTTCTCTCAACTTGAGTTTGCAAAATATTACCCCAATTCCACTGGACTAAAAAACTGGAATTTTACTGACATAATTGGATTATGAGGTTTAAAGATTGATGGAACTTTCTGTTCCAAATATAATTGTTCAAATACCAAACCTAAACGGGCACGTAGACGTTCTTACATAGCTAGAGCCAGAGTTACACTGGACTCCAAGCCAGGGTGACATAGGAGAGGAGATGGAGACGCTACCAGACCAGAGGCCTTCCAAGCCCTATCAGAGAAGGGACATGGAGTCTCAGAGGAGCATACTGCCCCTCTGCAGATATGGTCTAGCACTACAACGAACATGACTGTGGTCAGCGCCCCCTAAGCTTGCGCACTTCTCAGACCTCAGCTCTTCTGCCAAGGCCACTGGCAGTTTATTCATTCATATATTACAGCACTTCCTATTCTTTGCTGTAATTTTTCTAAACAAGATTGTCTCTCTGAAGAACAAGGGCTGGCCCTTAGTTGTTTTTATATTTCCTATAGACATATTAAATATATACATACATGTGAATCACACATATATAAACAATACATATAAATAAATGTTTTAAGAAGGAAGACAGGAGGAAAAGGAGTTGATTTTAGAAGTTTCAAGAATATGTATTAATTTATTCAATATAGCACATACTTTTTCTACTGTGCTAGAAAAGCCTAGTTCCTTTGTTATTCCTCAGAAAATAAATATTGATTTAAAAAAAATCTCTTTGAAGGCACTGGACCCCTGAGCAAAAGAAATCACACTAATGAAAGTGTCTATACCTTCATTACAATTCCATATTTGACTACTGTTTAATGCGTTTGGTTCATGTTCTTCTGCCATGAGAATATGAGAGCAGAGGCCACATCTACTTTTTGCTCATATTCCCAGTAGCCAGGATGGTACTTAATAAATATTTGTTGGTTGAAAAACTGAATAATCTATCACAAAACCAAAGAAAACAAAAGCTAATAAGATCCAAGGACTTCAATATATTACCGACTTCTCTTTATTAATTTTTATTGTAAAAAATAATAAATTAACCATGACTATACAAACGTATGAATCAACTCTGGTCCTTCACTGGCATGTGGGTCAGGGGGTGAGAGCACTCAGATGAGCCAGCACCACAGAGCAAAAGGCAATGACATCAGCACCACAGGTACCTATGCTTTCAGCCACTGCAATTAAGGGGTATGTATCCAGGCCTCGCTGCATGGATTTGCAGATATTAGTTTTAGCTTAAATTGATTCTTATAAAATAGGAAAGTAGTTAAAAATGTTCCTCCAAAGATCTGGAGATCGAAGATAACACTAAACTAATAATACCAATATTACTTGTAATATCACTAACACCAGTAAAATGGGAAAGCAGACATTTCTTCTGCACCTGACATGAATTCATCCCACCTGTATTATAACTTCAAAACAATGGCTTCCAATCATATGCTATCCAGAAGATAACTTAGGAAAAATAAATACGTTTAATCTGTCCCTTCAAGCTAAAGACGGCATTTTAACATTGAGGAAAAAGTTACTGCATTTTAAAAACAAAATGACTTATTTATATTTTGAAGATGATATTTTTTTAAAAAATTAGGAAAATTAATGGGAGGAATCAGACTTAACTTGCTCATGTTCATATATGAAGATATTTTAGTGAATCTCATCAATACATATATCAGCAAGTCACTTAAAAATAAAGCCATTTATAGAAAACGTCAGAAAGACCAGCAGGGGGAAGAGAAAGGAGAGGGAGGGGTGCTGGCTAAATTAAAATAAGTTATATTGCATGCTTTTACAAAAATGGTAAAGTTTTTCTAAAGAGAAAGGGACAGTGAGAGACAGAGAGAGAGAGAGAGAGATCAATTTTCATTCTTGATTTTCACATGGCTTTCGTTGCACCAACACTTCATTGTGTACATGGTGTTGGGGTTTGAACCTGTGTACTTGCACATGCCAGGCAAGCGCCGGAGCCACTAAGCCACTGCTCCAGCCCCTCCAAATGTTAATGTTTGATTCCATTGTCAAATACATCTAAAAAGAACAGGGTGTGGAAGGAAGGGAGGTGAAGGGGAAATCCTGGAACTGAGTTAAAACAAGGTACACTCCAAGCTTTTATGTCATTGTATACACTATAGTCACATATGTAAAAAAATACTCTTCATAGATATAAGAATTATGTCACTATGCTGGGGTATATTAGAATAGATATATACCCCAGAGAGGCAAGGAACCAAGGGACAGAAGGAGGGAGGTGAGGGAGTGCTGGGGGGAGGTACTGGCCAAATTATATTGCTGTATTGTGTCCATCTATGAATATGTGACAACAAATCCCATCATTATGTACAACAATAATATACCAATAAAAATAAGACTAAAAAATAGATGTATTAAAATGCATTTGATTATAAGGTCTGGGGTTTAAAATAATGTATGTGTATAAACTATAAAACTCCCCATACCTGAATTTCCTAATAGAATTTTCTAACAGTTTTTAAGATGCCATCAGAAGAATAAGTGAGGATTATGAACCCATCTTAAAAAAATAAACTCTAATCTAAAGATGCAACATCTTTCAGTTAGTCCATAAGAACTGGTATCAGGCAAGATGGAAATTGCTGGATTTCAAAATGAAATGGAATACAACTGGTGAATGGGACTAAAAAATGAGTATTATGATTTAGTAAACTCAGCTAACATCTTCTAAAGATACATATTTTTCATTTATGATAACCTTAATAAAAAGCAAGTATCAAAATAGATAGATAGGTCTTCGACTTCTGAATTTCCATATCACATATGATTAAAGCAAAATTTAAAAACCACAAAAATGAAGTTAATCAAATTGCTTTCACCAAAAGCCACATTATCAATATGAACAAACATGGTCTTTTATACCTTTTATAAGTAAATTAAAATATTTAATAATTTATTTCATTCTCACTTCATTTTAATTATTTCTCATGTATGTTTATAATGTAAATAACAGATCAGTAAAGTCATACATTTGCTTATAATTTTAAAATAAAGTCATATGTATTAATATGAATGTGTATTCAAAGTTTAGAGATTTCTACTATAGGTATCAGGAAACAGTTTAAAGATTCTGAATGCAAAGAATAAAAAATCAGATATGAATTTTAGAAATATAATTCTGAGCTATCAGAAAGGGTAAAAACAGGGGCTGGAGAGCTGTGGTTCAATGGTTATGGTGCTTGCCTGGCATGCACAAGTATGAGAGCTCAAACCCCAGCACTGCGAAAGCCATGTGAAAAACTAAATAAAATTGATATTCTCTCTCTCTCTCTCACTGTCCTTCTCTCTTAAAAAAAAGGGGGGGAGGGTAAATGTTTAGAGGTTTAAGTAGTTTTAAAAAGAATCTTTGTTACTACATTAATGGCACACAGCATCCTGAAGTCCCTCTACCTTTGGATTCCTTTCCAGCATGCAGAGGGACGCTTGAATAGAGGTTTTCTACAGAGCAAGGCCTCCTATTCTGTAGTCCAGGCCAGAAGGCAATGAGGACCAGAAATATGGTAAGGTGGATCCATGAAAGAGGGAGTGGGAGCAATACTGGGATTGGGGACTTGAAATGCTTAGTATTTTTCTGTAGGCTAGGCAATAAACTAGAAAAGAGACCACGTCTATTTTCTGACATTTGTGTTTATGATTTTTTAAAGTTTTTTTGTGAAAAATGCAGCAGTATACAAAATGAAAAGTAAAATATTGCTTCCCTACCTCCTTACTACTTCACTGAATCCATTCCCCATGGTGACCACTTATTTAAGAGTTTATTTCCTGCTAGACTCTTTGCTATACTATTTACTTTTATGTATGCATATATATACACATACATATGTATATATATATATGCATATTGCGGGTATATTTATGAAATTATATAATTTTTATTGTATTACTTTATAAAAATAGGCCCATACACTACTCTGAAACTTGTTTCTTTCACTTAACAGTATTTAGTCACAGTTCTAGGATAGTCAACATGGATCTAGTCCCTTTTTGCAGAGTTGGAGGGAATGTTATCACATGGAAATAACCTGAGTTATTAAATCATTTCTTTATTAAAGGATATTAGTATGTCTCTGGTGTTTCACTTTTACAATAAGGCAGTGAACATCATGCATATTTCTTTGTATACTTCTTTGAGTACAACAGCTTTCTGGAAGTAGAATTTTCTGAGGAAAGAGTAGATATATTTAAATATTTGGTCAGTACTGTAGAATGGCTATACTAAATTAAACTTGAAACAAAAAGGTTCAGCCATTCGTTCTGATCTTTTCTTGGTAAATCTTTGTAACTCCTAAATTCAGGGAAAGATCTCAGGGAACAAACCTTTCAATTTGTGTATGAGCAAACAAAGGCTCACTGAGGTAATAAAGGTCGGAGGTCCCAGATCTCAGAGCCCCTGAGGAGATAAGGCCCCGTGCCCCATCAGGAGTTCAGGGCAGCGGGGGTACTACAAGCAGCCAGGATAGCAACTCCAGTCAACTGACTTCAAATGCAATGTGTGTTCCATCAGCCACACTGACAAGTAGGAAAGGGAACAAATTCTCTTTTTTTTGGCCTACGCTGGGCAAAAGAAAGAAAGAAAGAGCAATAAATTATGAAAAGATACAATGGCAATGGGGGCAGAAGAGTGCGCTCAAACTTGGCACTATGCGCATCCAGAGTGGAAGGTAGCTTAAGTTCAGCAGCGTGGAGGGTGCGAGCGCGGTAGAAAAGACTCTGACATGGGATAACCTTAGCAAAAGCCTCCACAGCCTCTGGGTTGCATGAAAAGCTTCTTGGTTCTAAATATCTCCATGTGGCATCCAAAATGAGTGCCAGTACTGAAACCAAATTCTGAAGAGAAATATCAGAGAAGAACTAACATCCCACAATGAAGAAACATCTTCAAAGAAGACGTTGTTATAAAAATACCACAAAAGTACTTTCCAACAAATTCCAGACCTAAAAGTAAAGCTTTAAAATGAGGCTCCAAGCACAGAAGTCTTGAATCCTTTCCTCTGTGCCTAGAGAGGCCCTCGCACAGGAAGCACTTCTAACCAGATAACACTGCCTTTACTTGACCAGACCTACGGGAACAGGGAGACGAAAAGAAGTGGCACCTGTTACCTTTTGAAATCACAATGGCAAAGCGGGGGTCACCAAACTTCTTTGAAAGGCCAGGTGTAAATGTTCCCAGCTTTGCAGGCCACCTCATCTCTGTTGCAACTACTCAACCCTGCAGTTGTAGCGTAAAATAGCACTGGGCTACATATAAATGAAACAGCTGGCCATGCTCCAGGGCAACTCTATGAGCATTGAAATATGAATTTCATGTAATGTCGTGAAATATTACTGTTTTAATTTTTCCAAATATTTAAAAATATAAAAACCATTCTTACTTAGCTCATGGGCTGTACATAAAATGGAAGCGGGCTGGATTTACTCCATAAACTAGATATTACTTCTTAAATACTTAATAAGCACTGAATTCTCAAATGAATTTAAACATTGGTAGAAAGATGGATGCCTAAGAAATAGGTTAAAAGGCAGAAACAGTTTTCTTAAAGGGTTTCAGGTGTTTACCTTAAATCTCTCCTCTTGCTGAGTTCCTCTGATGGAATTGTCCAGGGCAGGTTTTGAGGGAGACATTCTAGAACTTCTGAGGAGAAATCAGAGAAATCTACGCCATACTCTGTTAGTATCCCTTCTGTTTCAGGCTCAATTTCACCAGCCTGCCCAAGACTCTTAGCCAGCTGCCTGTGGACAGAATAGAGGGAACAATTTGTAAATTAGACAACGCACAGGTTCGGAAGGAGTGAAAAGTGAATTAGGCATATTTTAAACTGAATAAAAACACAACACATCACAAAAGCAGCTAAATCAGTGCTTCAAGAGAAATCTATAGCATTAAATGCTCATATGAAAAAAAGAAGAAAGAAAAGTGTCAAATCAATGATGAAAGGTTCTATCTTACAAAACTGAAAAGGACAGGACCAAATCAGAGTCCAAGAAAGTGGAAGGAAGGAAAAAAAAAATAAAGAAAGAAGAATAAATGAACAGAAAATAAACTTTGAAGAAAAAGAATAAAGTAGATCAATTTCTAGTCATATTGATCGAAAAAAACATGAATTATCAGCATCAGGAATGAGGGGGATATCATTACACAAGTATAAATTGATCAGAAGGGAGTTATGAATGACGTTAAGCCACTAATTTCAACATCGTGGATGAAGTGGACAAATTTCTTGAAAGAAACAAACTACCTAGGATTATTCAAGAATAAATCAACATATGAATATTCCTATATCTATTAAAGAAATAGAAACCACAGTCTAAAAACCTTCCTTTAAAGAAAAATCCAGGTAATGGTTATTACACTGATGAATTCTACCAAATATTTAAGAGAACAGAATTCAGCACTATTTTAAAAGAATAACATATCATGACCAAGTATTGTGAAATTTATCCAACACTAAAAAAAAAATCAATATAATTCATTATATTAGCAAATAACACATATTATCATCTCAATAGAAGAAGAAAAAGAATTTGACAAAATTTCAATGTTCATTCATGAGAAAAGGCACAGAATTAATGGATAGAAACATACTCAACTTGGTTAAAGGCCTTTATGAAAACCCTAGAGTTAACACCAAACTTAATGGTGATGGACTAAACAGTTGCCCTGGGTCAAGAAGAGGAGGAAAGTCTTTATTCTTCCCAATGCCATTTACCACTGTATTGAAGGTCCTAGTAAATACAATGAGGCAAGAAAAAAGAAAAGGCATATAAATTGGAAGGAAGAATTGTACCGTATATATAAATGGGAGAAAAGACTATAATTCCGATTACAGAAAAGACCAGCCTCCTACATGATGTCTGGCCTCTAAGAAGACCCCCTCTCATGCTCAGCAAACCAGAAGCCGTACACCATGTAAGACTTAAACTCTGCCTCAAGACTCTGAATGTGAAGATAATGACTCAAAAACTCAAAATGCGTACTTCAGGCACATCCATGGCAGCAAGAATGGTTTCTAGGGACTGCTGTGGCCAAAAAAGGAGGGTGGGATGACTTCTTCACTCTCCAGAGTTGTCTTAGTTCACTCCTGCCCTTTTTAGGGCATTCAAGTCACACAGTTTCTGAGACCCCTTCAATATTCTTTAAATAAACTCCTTTCCCAACCAGAGTTGGTTTCTCTTTCAGCAACCAAGAACCCAGACAATTAAAGACTAGGGTACCATTAGTTTTTTTAAATGCTACCTTATTTTTTAAATAACAAAATCATTACCAGTGTGCACTACGATGTGAGGATCTAGGAGATGTATTATCACTGCTTCTGAAGTTTGAAGGACATGGGAATTCCACACCGGGTACAGGATGACTACTTACAAGAATGCTGTTAAGCTTAAACAAAAGAACTTTATTCTGGGGATTACAGATAATGATTAGTCACTTAAAAATGAAAAGGACCCAAATTATTTCTTAGCCATCTAACTAACCTATTTACTATTCCCACAAGTCCATAAAGTTTGATTTTCTACATTCATCTCCTAACATCAATGTCTTTTAATTGTCTAGGTTCGAAGTTGCAAGAACAAGAAATCAACTCTGGTTGGAAAAGGTTTACTGGAAGGATACTGACAGACTCACAGAAATAGAGGCTTATAGAATCAGAAAAGGGGATGGAAACAAAAAATTACAGGCTCTATCTCTAAATTCTTGATTATGTAAAAAGATGAAAACTTGGGGACTTTCTATGTACATCAAAAAAGTATCCTGAATTTCTTTCAGCTTCTGGGTTAAGACAGAAAAATATTATTTTTCAAAAGATGAAGAATGATTACATCACTGGATTTAGGGTCTCATTAAGTCTGAAAAGTAGGGGCACCAATGAGCAAGAGGAAGATTCAGAGAACCATACCATGCATAGACAACATACACAGAGGATACAGAAAGGTCTGAGTACCTGGAATGCCCCGCCCCAAAGGACTTTCTACTTTTATTATTCATAAGTGGGCGAAGATAGCATTATATCTATTTGAAAGTATAGACTCTGAAAAAAAGTATAGCTGAAACTTTGTAATAGATCCATGGTCTACTGTGGCTGAGAAGAGACAGCCCGATGCAGTGACAGGTTTGGCCAGAAGGATAGGGACCTCGAAGAAGTGACTGAAGGACTAGTGAGACAAGCATATCTGGGGAAGAGACACATGGATGAAATGGGACTATTAAAAAGGGTCCAGACAGTGTGACTACTAGAATGTCATGAATGCTCAGCTAAGTGACTCCACTGTGGAGGTAGGATGGGTCTGAGAATGTCAATGAATCTGCAGCCCCAGTCACTGCAGTGCCTTCTCAATAGGTACAACAAGGTACGTGGTACTAGGAAACGAGCTCCACATTAACTTCTTCTAGTGATAACCTAGCCCATGCCCTTAGAATTCCAGCCTGGGCATAGCAAGACTGCAGGTCTCAATCAATCAAACAGGGAGGGACACAGGGGTATCACCCAAACATTCTATAAAAATAAAAAACCCTAGATACATAAAGAAACAAGAAAAGGAGATGACAAAAGGATAAAACACATTCTACAAATATACAGCCACAGAAATGGTAATCATAACCAAAGATACTCACAAGAACTCAAAAGCTATTGAACAAATCGGGTCTATAAAGATAACATAAAGCAATGTTGCAAGTGTATCAAGGATAAACCAGTCACAAAAGATTTAGAAACTAGGTTTGTAGACCTCAGGAAATAAGTAGAAAGGAACAATCCGAAAAATGATGATCACTCTGGAAGTAACCAGCAAAACAAAATAAAACAAACAAACAAATGACCCTCCCCCCACAAACTGAAAACAGTAAGGTTCACAGAGAAGAAGCTTGAGGAAAGTGAGGGAAATGAAATTGGAAGGACAAAGATTGCAGGGAAAAAAATTTTAAGAGAAAACAGATAAGCATGAAGGCACACCAAGGAGATTCAACATTTGGCATAGCTGGTATTTCTGAAGAAAGGATCTAGATACAAGGAAAACCAAGATTTCAGGGGGGAAATAAGAGAAGGTGAGAGAAAAAGCAGACACATGTGAAAGGCAGGTCAAGGAAACCCATCCAGCACCGCTGTAACTGGTATTCCTTTAAAAACAAAAACAACTAGGGATTGAACCCAGGGGCTCTACCACCGAGCTACATCACCAATCCTTTTTATTTTTTATTCTGAGACAGGGTTTCACTGAGTTCCTGAGACTGGCCTCAAATTTACAATCTTCCTGCCTCAGCCTCCTGAGTGGCTGGGATTACAACTGGTATTCCTAATGGAGGCACCTAGATATGAGAAAATAGAAAACACTTTCAAACATATCAGCTAAGACAACTTTCCTGAGCTGTTTTAGATGCCTGTAATTCCAGCTACAGGAAGCTGAGGCAGGAGGATCTGGAACATAAGGCTAGCCTGAGCAACTTAACAAGACCCCGTCTCAAAAAGATAAAAATCAATCAATCAAAGAAACAATAACAACAAAACCCCATAAAGACAACTTCCCTGAAATACAAGAAAACGCAAATTTACAGTCAGAAAGTTGCCTCAGGAAAAACACACAAAATCACCAGCGAAACATTCTAGGGGAGAGTACTGGATTTTGAAGATAAAGATTTCTAAATGCAAGAATGCAAGGATTCAGAGAATATGGTTCCCACAAATTCCTTCTTTTCTCTCTCTTTTCTTTTTTTTTTTTTTGTGGTGGGGGAGGTATAAGGGATAAAATCCAGGTGTGCTTAACCATTGAGCCACATCCCCAGAACCCCCCCTTTTTTTTAAATTTTGAGATAGGGTTTCACTAAGTTGCTAAAGTTGCCTCAAACTGACAATCCTCCTGCCTCAGCCCCCGGAGTTGCTGGGATTAACAGGCATGTGCTACCACGCCTGGACCCACAGATCCTGTCTGAAAAACTACTAGATGATAAACTAAGGCCTACTAAGAGACGGAGAAACTCCTCCACAAAGACGCAGTGCTGAATTCTGGATCCACACTTGTGGTGCTGGCAAGGGGAAGAGGGACGAGAACAAAAGCAAGCAGGTGAAGTGACAGGCCTGAGCACGGTCGGAACAAGTCACATCAGTCACTGAATCTTTACTGAAATTAAAGGAAATTTTTTTTCTCATTTAGTGCTTTGTATTTTGGCAAAAATTTTCACCAGATTATAGTCTGAGTCCTAAGAATCTTAATTAGTTTACTGAAATTACAACATAGTTTATAAAGACAAAATTATATTTGAGTTATGGCTTCCAAATGTGATCAGTGACTCCAAGTTCTTATTAGTATTAATTAACATTTATTTATGTAATTCCAGAGAGCCTTCCTCAAGTGTCTTATTTAAATAAATTCATGAAGGTCTTCACTGGGACATATTTGATAGCAGCACAGACTGAAGAGCCTGCAGGAGATAAAAACCTAACAGGTCGGCACGGTGGAAAGCTCGCGCTTTGGGGCCCTAGATGACCCAGAAACACACCTTGCACCTACTCACTCATAAACTGTTCTCTCCCAAAAAACAGAACACGTTGGCGTCTAAACAAAACTAAAGCGTACAGAGAATTGCCTTATACATTGTGTATTTGTCTTGCAAAAGTTTGTTCTTACGTTCTAAATTTAATTCTGCAGTAAATTTTATTTAAAATGAATCATGAATATAACTTTCCTTTTCTTGCAATACAGTTCAAATGTTACAGCTTCCTAAGTAGTTTCTGTGTCTTCTATTAACTGTCAGAAAGACAGCAGCAGTCACTTTAGGACAATTATAATGTTGCACTGAAATAGCTGGTCTTTCTCTTAAAAAGTCACATTTCAGGCTACTGTGCACTAAAATACGCCTTTCAGAAATAAGAAATTCTCACAGGCATAAAATCCCAAGGAGACAAGATAATTAAATGTAATACTGGATCTTGGAACAGAAAAAAGAATTTAAATCAATACTACTACTGCTACTATTACTGCTGCTGCTACTGCTACTATTAATAATAAAAATAATGAAATCTGAATAAAGTGTAGACTTCTGTTCATAATGTATCAATATTGCCCATTAACCGTATCAAATGTACCAAACTAACATGTTAACACATTGAGAAATTAGTTGGGGTAGAGGTATATAAGAATTATACTATCTTGACAATTTTCTGTAAGCCTAAAATTGTCCCAAAAATAATTTATTAAAGAAAACCCTAGAGCTGAAAAGAATTTAGACTTCCAATAATGCATAAATGATATACTAAAGAATGGCATATGTCCAACTGATTATTACACATTTTAGAAAAATATTTTTGAAGTTACAGCAACATACGACAATGACATAAAATTTTAAAAAATAAAATACTATGTATGGTATAATTTAATTATGTAAAATAGTTACAGATAAAATGAAATAGAATACCTAAAATTGGTGAGGACTATGAGTGACTTTTCCTCTATTTTCTAAGCTTCAATATGGTAACATCTTTTTTTCTTAATTTAAAAATCATGAAAAAGATTTGTGGGTTTGTCTTTCTTTTTCATGATTTGTTCATAGCAGCTCAATTTATAATATCTAAATTATGGAACCAACCCAGATGCCCCTCACTGGATGAATGGATCCAAATTGTGGTACATATATACCATGGATTTCTACTCAGCAATTAGAAACAACTATATTGCAGCCTTTGAAGGCAAATGTATGGGGATGGAAGAAATCATGCTGAGTGAAGTTAGCTAAACCCAGAGAGTCAGGGTTGAATGTCTTCACTCATCTGTGGAGGCTGGAGCTAGACGCTGGCCTCTGTGAAAGGT
>PVKS010033925.1:0-21321 GCA_004027875.1 Aplodontia rufa | reverse complement strand
TGGGAGGATGGATGGATGGGTGGGTGGGTGGGTAGATTGATGGATAGGTGGATGGGAGGATGGATGGATAAATGGATGAGTGGGTGAGTGGATGGATGGATGGATGGATGGGTATATGAATGATGGATGGATGGGTGGGTAGATGGATGGATGAATGGTGGGTGGATGGATGATGGATGGATGATGAATGGATGGATGATGGGTGGATGGGAGTATGGATGGATGGGTGGGTGGGTGGATGATGATGAATGCTGGGTGGATGGACAGGTGGCTGGGTGGGGGAGTCAATAGCAGCTTTGTATTGTCTTGACCGTGCAGGAGGTTTGCAGGCCAGGTAATAAAGCAAGGAGTTAGAACTGCAGGGCTGTGTTTGCCGATAGTCCCTCCCTCGCTGGGTTACTGTGACTGGGCGAGTGCGGATGTTGGGCTGTTAGCATCTGTTCCGCCACCACTTGTTCTTCACCAGGACATGGAGAGGTTTCCACGCGCATAAGTGGCCTAGAGCTGCCTCACCTAGTGGAGTCGCCTCTGTCTTGGACATGCATGCTCTCGCTTGCTCAGGAGCGCCCTGTCCTTCATGAGCTGGACACTCGCCCCGCACCTTCTTCCTACGGGCAGGGGATGAGGACCTTGGGGATGTCAGTGCTCTCCCTGCATTCTGGGGGCTGCTGTGGCATCAGCTCTCATGGGGCTGTTCTCATGGCTTGTCTTGCCTTCCAGAAGAAAGTGGACCCCGACCTCCCCATTGCCGCCAGGCCCAGCAGCAGGGTGCGGAAGCTGCTGGAAGAGCAGATGAGGAAGGAGCGGCAGCGGGCCCAGCAGCGGCTGGAGGAGATGCGCAGCTGGTGCTCAGAGCTGAGGTGCCTGCGGTTCTGCTCAGCTCTCCTGCCTGCAGCCACGCCACCCTCCTGGCCAGGGCCACACAGTCAGGGTGCCACTGGTGGCTTTCAGGACTGGGCTGGTCATTCTCGTACTGGGCAGTGGGCTCCATCTGGCTGCTGGAGGGCTCAGGGGTTCAGGACTCCAGCGCTTCAGAGGCTCCTGGTGTCCCCTGCGTTTCCTGCATCCCAGACCTCTGTGTCCCCTGGCCTCTGGTGTCCCCAGCCACGGGCACACTTCATCATCTCCCCTCTCCCACTTCCGAGCAGCCCCAAGGCGCGTTCCTCTGTCCACCCTGCTTTGCACACTCTGGCAGCTGCAGCCCTGATGGTCCCAGGGCAGTGCTGCCAGCCTGGGCCCTGGCCCAGCATGGCCCCTGCCCATCCTGGCCCTCCCCAGCCTTGGTCTCCCGTGCATGCAGTTCAGGCTGGGGCACAGTGCGTGGCCTGCTTGCAGAGACAGGTTGGGCTCCAGGTGTCCTCTGTCCCCTCCAATCCACTGTCCCCGGCGGGTGCCCACAGGCACTATGAAGCCCGCTGCAAACGGCCAGAGGAGGAGCCACGGCCCCAGGACAAGGAGCAGCAATCCGCCTCGTCCGACTGGGCACCCTCACTGGGCTCGGGCAGGCTGGGTGTGCCCACAATCCCGCTCCAGGTCAGTGCCCGGGCTGGAGTGGGATGTTGGGTGGCCCTCTGCCCTGCATGGCCCCACCTCCTCCAGGAACAGCTGCCTCAGCACAGGGATTGGGCCTGCAGGCGGGAGCTGCGGCCACCCCACTGCCTGCCTGGGGGTCCTGTCAGCTTCCTGCAGCCCCAGGTTGCTCATGTCCTTGGGTCTCATCTGGGGCCACTCTGCCTCAACTCCACCGCTCCCACTGGCCATGGGGTGTCCGTCCTCCCAGGGCAAGCATCAGGTCCAATGGGAACCTTCGCTTTGCGCTGTGCTGAGGGGAAGACCCCCTGGTTGGCTCACCAACGCTGGCCTGCATGTTGCTGGCCAGGGGCCCATGGGCACTAGCACAGCTCTGAGCTTCCGCCCACTGGGGAGGCCTGAGGCACCCTCCTTTCACCACCCCATGATCCCGCATTCTTCCCCGGCTCTCCACGTGAAACTACACACTCACCCAGCCATGTGCCGCCTTGGAACCTGGCTGGTCACAGTCCCCTGCTCCCTGTGTGTGTCTCTCTGAAGCCAGCCTTGCTTCAGGCTCCTCTGAGTCCTCCTGGGACCTTTGGCACCCTCTGAATGCTGTCTGCTGCCACAACATGGCCAGCTGTCTTGTCCCCTACCCACTTGGTCCCAGCCCTGCTGAGCCTTGACGAAGGTGTCCCCTCCTCACAGCCCAGGCGGCGGCCAGAGTCCAGCGATGACCGGCATGTCATGTGCAGACACGCCACCATCTACCCCACTGAGGGGGAACTGCTGGCCATCCAGAAAGCTGTGTCCCACTCGGAGCGGGCCCTCAAGCTGGTGTCTGACGTGCTGGCTGAGGAGGACTCAGTGAGCCTGGATGAAGAGGGCAGCCAGCGCAGGTAACAGACCTCCCAGCATGGGTGGCCACAGGGACCACAGAGGCCAGAGGAGGCCTGGAGCCAGCTCCGCCTCTGACCAGACCGAGCCCTCCGAGCTGGCGGAGTCTCCCTGTGTCCACACTCAAGCTGCCAGGCTCCCAGGGTTGACTGTGGGTGGCAAGAGCGTCCCCTAATGCCAAATGCTCCTCCGCATGGCAAGCGCCTCTTAGCACGTGGCTTATAGAGCCAGGCACACAGTCCACCTGCTGTCCCCACTGCTCAGGAGGGACGCCCAGGAGGCCCAGGTCTGGGTGACACAGTGGGACCCAGCTCAGCAAGCAACTGAATGAAGCACATAGTGACGAACCTGTCCCTGAACCTCCTGGTGAGAAGAGGAAGCCACATGTGACTCCAAGCCCACTCCTCACGGGTGGTCCTGGTGTCGCAGGGGCAGTTGGCAACCTCAGGAGGGCAGGCCCTGCGTGTGACAAGGTGGTGAACAGGCTGGCCCGGGCTGGCTTCTCCGAGGCCTTCCTGGCGGGTGGCGTCCCTCCCATCCCCTCTCTTCAGTGTTTTCTACACTGTAAGCATCAGGACACAAAGCTGATCGCTTCACCAAGTCTCGCTGTGCAGTGTCCTCCTGAGGCCCACATCCCCTGAGCTAGCAGTGTCCCCATTGGCACGACCCCATCTGCCTCAGGCCCCCGCGAGTGCACTTCCTGCCGGGGCGGCCACCTCTGGGGCTTTACACAGTGGGACCACAGGCATGTGGCCTTTCAGGACATGCTGGCTCTGCTGAGTGTGGGTGACTTCTGTTGCCAGCGTGTTGGACTCAAAAAAATGCGCGTGCCATGTCCTCATCCAGGGAACCTGTTGCTCCTGTTCCTTCTGTCCTGGCAGGTGCCACAGGGACTGGGTCCCACTGCACAGCTAGGAAGCTGAGGCTCCGAGGGGCTGCATTGCTGGGCTTCCCGGGCAGCAGGGTGGGTCCTGGCACCTCTGACACTGTGCCTCCATGGCCCTGTCTTGGCAGTGGCGCTGCACCCTCGCCTCGGCTCCTGAAAGGCGTCATGCGGGTGGGCATCCTGGCAAAAGGCCTCGTCCTGCGGGGGGACAGGAATGTGCAGCTGACGCTGCTGTGTTCGGAGAAGCCCACGCATGCCCTGCTGCGGAGAGTCACGGATCAGCTGCCCCAGCAGCTCCTGGTAAGCTCGGGCCTGCAGCTCATGTGGCCGCTGCCCGGGACCTCTCGGGCTCCCAGCGGGGCACTGCCTCTCCACGACTTCAGACTTGAAGGAACCAGAGGCGGCACCGTTGGACACAAGCAGTTTGCTTTTATGAGGTGCTGGGAGGAGAGAGCACCCGCAGCTTCTCGTCCTGTTGTGTGGGGAGTTCAGGCTAAACTGTGGAAGCCAACATGTCCCGCTCCTAGGGAACAGGAACTTGGCTCATGGCCCCAGGGGAGCTGCAGCCACAGCTAAGAGGGTGAACGGCGAGGAAAACTGTGTGGGCCACACTGGCCGAGGTCAGCTTGAGGCTCACGGTGGGCACAGAGCTCCCGTGGGTCGGGGTGTGCCGTGCGCTTTCCTCTAGGGGCAGCTCCTGGTCCCCATCACACGCAAAGTCACATAGAGCATCTCCTGGTCTCCATCACGTGCAAAATTGTTGGAGAAAGATGTGGTGATGCAGACTGATTGTCCAAGGTTGAGACCAACCCTGACCCTGGGGCGCCATGATCTCTCTGGGCCCCTTTCCCGTCCTGTCCAGTGAGCACCCGATGCTGCCCAGGGGCTTGGTGGCCCCAGCGTAGACACTTTGTCATCTGGAGCAGGCAGTAGGTAGCCTGGGAGGGTGGAAGAGGGCAGAGGGGATGAGGCTGATGGTGGCCTGTGGAGGTGGCAGTGTGGGGGGTGACGAGCAGGCCTGACAGGCTCTGTGACATGCCACAGGGTGCAGAGGAGGCCCTGCACCCTGGAAACAGCCACGGGGTACAGGGGAGACCCTCAGCCCTGGAAGCTGGTAGTGTCCCCACCCAGCGGTGCGGGTGGGGCCCCCAGGGCCACCTCACTACGGTAGTAGAGCAGGGAAGAGCTCGGCGGGAGCAGGAAGTGTGCATCTGGGGTCTGGGCTGCTGCACGGGGCTCTAGAGCCGCCTCCTCCCTCACAGGTGCCAATGGCGTCTCATCGGACTCAGCTTTGTTTTTTATTTATTTAATTTTTGGGTTTTTTTTCTTTTCCACCTGGCCGTTGTTTCTCTGACACTCAGTTGGGTATGTGATGCTGGGGTTCAAACCTGGGTCCTCACACAAGCGCTCCAACCGCCGAGCCACTGCTCCAGCCCTCATGGTAGTTTTAATTGCTTCTCTCTGACCATGGGGTAGTTTGTGTCTTCATGAAAAAGGGTCATGTTTTCATGACAAACAGCTGTTACTTGGCTCACCAGTTTTTAGAGTTGGATTATTTATCTTGTTCTTATTGAGTTATGGGTGTTCTCTATATAGGAAGGGTCCTTGTATAACAGGGTCCACGTGCACATGCCAGCTGTGTCCTTGCTTGTCTGCATGTGACTCTCAGCTGGAGTGATGTGGCCCTGTGTTGTATTCTCAACCCCAGCTGCTGACAGATGACAAGTACGAGGTCTCCTCTGACCCTGAAGCCAACATCATCATCTCCTCCTGCGAAGAGCCCAGGATGCAGGTCACTGTGTCCCTCACATCTCCCCTGATGCGAGAGGACCCCTCTGTGGACCAAGGTGCGGCCAGGCCCTTCTGTCCAGACCCCTAGCCCCATCCCTCGTTTCCTGGGCATTGCAAAGGCCCAGTTCTGGGCCCAGAGCTGTTACCCAGATGCTGGTCACACAAGATGGGTCCCAGCACAGATCCCAGGCTGTAGGCACCGTTCTGTGGGGCAGCTGCCTTGCAAGGCAGTGCCACCGCACCTCCTCTTGATGCCAAACCAGTGCTGGGCACTGGCTGCCCCTCCCCAGCTGAAGTGGCAGGAACCAGGCAGCTACTGCAGAGCTGAGCAGCGTTTCCCCATGTCGGGGCCACACCACATCCACGTCCCAGGGCCACTTGTCTGGGACATGTGCTCCTGGGGGGCCTTGAAGCCAGATTTGCCACACTGGGAGGGCAGGAGGGCCTCGGTCACTGGGCGTGGTAAAGGCTGGTGGCACCCCACACAACTATACCCACTGGGGTCTGCCATGGAATTTTCCAGAACAATCTCCGGAGCTGTTCTCTAGGCTCCCTTCATGATTTCTCTCATCCTAGCTGAGGGCCATGCGCTACTGTTTAAATCAATGCTCTTAAAACTGCGGTCGTCCAGAAGCAAGCCTCTGGCCCAGGGGCAAGCCGTCATCATGCCATGGTCTGGGGACACTCCAGTGGGAGGGGCACAGGCCCTTGGCTGGACAGGTTGAGACCCGAGTCCTCTGACGGGCAGCCCCGCGAGCCAGTGAGCCAGGAAACTGGACTTCCTGTTAGCCACGCCACGTCCTCCCTGTTTCCCCTCTGGGGCCCTTCCCAGACACGCCTCCTGCCAGTTCCAGCCCAGCCCAAAGAAGTTGGGTATCATGACTGATGGGGGCCTGTGACTGTCAGAATGCAGCAATGGTGGGAGAGGGTCCTGCCTTCCCCCTGCATGGTCTCCTTCCCAACCTGGGTCCTCCAGTGATACCTGGAAGCTTCTGGAAACCTGGCCCACATGCAGCTGCCCATCTGCACCCACCCGGGAGCTCCGCCCTCACAGCTTGCCTCCTGGGCGGGTGGGGCTTAGTAGCAGTGGTTGCTAGGGTCACTGCTGGCCCTGCTGGACCACCTGGGAGGAGCCAAGCGCTGCCCGGGAAGGAAGGTTCCCCTGGGCCTCACCCTCCTATCCCTTCCAGAAGGAGCGGAAGCACCTCAGCCTGACCCCGGGGATGTCCTGAGCCCAGAGAGGTGCCTGGAGTCCCTGGCCGCCCTCCGACATGCCAAGTGGTTCCAGGTCAGGGGCTGGGGTGGGACGGCCCAGGCAGCCTCAGCTGAGCTCAGGGGGCCCCTCCCGGGCCCTTCCCTCCCAGCACAAGGTGACAGGCAGGCCCCAGTGGAGCAGGGAAGGCATGGAGTGGCCGCCGGCATCCAGCCCCGCTGGAGCTGGGCTTGCCCTGCAGCTGCTCCCTCCATCAGGCCCTGGAGCCAGGCCTTCTGCCCACGCTGTGGCTACGCAGGTTCAGTCCCCAAGAGCTACGGTGCTTCCTCCCCAGGCACGAGCCAGCAGCCTGCAGCCCTGTGTGATCGTCATCCGTGTCCTGCAGGACCTCCGTCGGCGTGTGCCCACCTGGGGGGCCCTGCCGGCTTGGGTAAGGCCACTGGTGCCCCCAAAAGATCCCCCAGGGGCCCTAGCCCTGATGAGCCAGGCCTCGTTTCTCCCAGATGAAAGTGGCCCTCGCTGGTGCCTGGCTCACCAAGGAAGGGTCCCAACAGGCGGTCAGGGGCGGGGCCAGATGGGGCTGCTGGTGGAGGGCCCTGGGGCATGGCCTCCTCTCACCATCACTGCCTAAACCCACACCCTGATGAGGCGGGACCCCTGCCAACCTGGGCATCCCAGGGAAAGGCATGGTCCCTGCCATGACCAGCCACCCCCGCTGGGGCTCCCTCACCACGGCAACCCCTCTCCCTGAACCCTGTCACTCAGCCTTTTCCCACCCAGCCCACCTTGTGGGCATCTCCGATGACATGCATGCAGGTTTCCAACCCTCGCCTCCTCTAAAGCAGCACAGCGGGAGGCGGAGGGCACAGGGTGGCTCCACCCCAGCTCTGAGGGAAGCCCTCGCGCCTGTCCCTGCACCAAGCCTGGTTGTGGGAGGCGCAGGCCTTGGTCCTTCCTGGTGTCTGGGGGAAACATCCACTCCAAGCCGAGGAGGTGACAAGGCCCCATCAAAAACACTGTGTGACCAGGCCTGCTCCAGCCTGGAGAGCACCCGCTCTCTGTGCTGTGTCTCCACCCTGCCTGTCCTGGACCTCCCTAGCACATGTCCCCACCTGGCCCTCAGAAGCTGGGGTGGCAGGGATGATTGAAGGAGGAGCACTCCTCACCACACGGGTGCCACCCTAGCTGAGGTGCTGTGGGCCTCGTCCCTCAGCCCTGCCTGTGACAGTGTCTTGGCCCAGACTGCAGGCGGGAAACTGAGGCCGAGAGGCAGGGAGCGCTGTGTGACCTTGAGAGGAGGCTGCAGAGGACCCCCTGGCCCCTTCCCAGGTGTGGGCAAGGAGGAAGTAACCCCTGAGGGACCTTGAGCCCAAGTTCCCTCGGTCTGTCCAGCCAGGCCCCTGCTTTGGGTGGAGAGAGCTGTCTGTCCCCAAAGCACAGCTGCCTCTCGTGCCCCAGGCCCTGGAGCTGCTGGTGGAGAAGGCTCTGAGCAGCGCGACCAGGTCCCTGGGTCCTGGGGATGCTGTGAGGCGGGTGCTGGAGTGTGTGGCTGCTGGTGCGCTCCTGACAGGTCAGTGGCTGGGACACAGAGCCTGGGACGAGGCACAGAGCTGTCCACAAGCCAAGTCAGGCTCGCCCCAGGCAGGAGAGCACAGGGCCCTGGGAGCAGGGCAGCCCTGTGGTGAGGGCAGGACGCAGGCAGCCAGCACCACAGAGTGCCTGGCCAGCCCCTGCTGGGTGACCACAGCCTGCCCCGTTCGGATTTATTTGAACAGAGATGCTGTTTATTCAGAGTGGAGATAGGATAGTGGGTTGAGGGCCCAACACAGCGCTTCACCAGCCAGGATGAAGGCACCACAGCTGGGGGCCACAGGGGGACAGCTTCTAGTGACACAGGACACCAAGTGGAGAAGGAGGGTGTGCCAGGTCCCGCTGTGGGGTGGGGGCCGCTTGTCCAACATCAACACACAGCTCTCGCACACACTCGGGCTCACAGGCGCTCAGGGCAGAGACCCTGTGCCATGGGCGGGTCACCAGCTTGGCCCTAGGCCAGGGGTGCTGGAACGCAGGTGGGGCAGAGTGGCGGTGCAGCCTTGTGTCACTGGCTGTCCCTCATGAGGTGCTGCCGCATTCTTTGCTGCCTCAATTTCACTTCACAAAGATGGGCCTGGGCTCCAGGATCCCTGCGAGAGAGGCCAGAGGGACGTCCTTGGGTCCATGACCCTCCAGGAGCGGGAGGACGTGACGGCTAGTGCCCAGGTAGGAGGGCCAGGCCCCAAGGCAGCAGGCCCAAGGTGCCCTGGGCACCCCTTCCCCTGCAGAGGTGCTGGGCACAGGAGGGTGGCCAGGGGACACAAGGCTCCACATACCTGTAGCTGCCGCTGGGATGAGGCCCAGACCTCGGTCCTGGGGCACCAGGACATGACCCTAACCCCCAGTGTGGCCCCAGCTGCCCTGGCCGTTCCCATTGCCTTTCCTTGTGTGCAAAACAGTCTGTGAGGAAAGTCCCCTACCACACAAAGCACCAATCCCAATGGTCCCACCGTAAGGATTGGGTCCCTGTGAGGCAGTGAAGCACGGGGTCCCCTGCAGTGGCCCCCATCATCCCCGGTGGACTTCACACTCTGGCCAGCAGAGGCTCGAGGGCTCAGAGCGGGCCTGGCCCTCGGTGTCCCAGCCTGACGGGGCTCTCGGCTCGCAGCACGCCCTGCGCATGGTGGCCTTCCGGCAGATCCACAAGGTCCTCGGCATGGACCGGCTGCCCAGGGGCCGGCCTGGGGCCCGCTTCCGGAAGAGGCCGCGAGAGGCAGGCGTCGAGGAGGGTGCGGGCAAGCAGAAGCGGGGCCGCCAGGGTGCGGAAGGGCTTGTGTGAGCCGCCTCTCCCGTCTTCACACACCTGCGCACCTGGACAGGTGCACACCTGGGCAAGTGCGCCTGGCGCGGCATGCTCACTGTCAGCACACACAACTGGGACCGTGCCCTTGACCGCAGGCTCTGTTCCCCCAGCTGGCCAAGGGACAGACGATGGTGCAGTGCAGTGACCCAGTGCTAGCCCTTTCCTTCTGGCCTCCAGCTCTTCCTCTACGGAGGGCAGGGGCTTTAAACCGCTCCTCGGGAGAGTTGGGGGCGGGGAGGGGTAATCGAGGGAGCAGGGCGGGGTCCCAGCCCCCAAGCCCACCCAGCTGCAGCCTGGAGGTCGAGCTGCACTGGGCCCCAGGGGGCAGGGCCGTGAGATGGGCACCTGGGTCCCACAGCCCAGCTCCAACCCAGCACATCCCCAAACCTCTGCGTGCCTTCTGCAGGGGCCACTCTGTCACGGGCTCTGTCCCCACCCAAGGCCTGGACTCGTCCTTCAATTCCTCCTGATGGTGGTCTCAGTAGGGCCTGAGGCAGGTGGCCCCTAGTGTTCCCTCAGGGGAGCAGGGTCTAGGGCCCAAGCCTGAAGGTCACTGGGCAGGTGTGGCTGTCCCATGGAGCCTGGGGACACTGCCTGCCCAGCCCCACCCTGCCCCATTCCAACTGCTCCCTCTTTTCTTTCCTGGTGGCCTCGAGTGAGAAAAGTCCCTCTGGACAGATGTGACCTGTGGTTATCGGACTCCTTGGTTAATTTCTGTGCATTTCGAGTGCAGCCTGTGCAGGGCTTGGTGCCCGGGCCTCTGGTGGGGAATAAAGAGACCTGCTGACCTGTGCCTGGCCTGTCCTGTCCTTTCCCGCAGGGCGCAGGCCCCCAACGCTGGGTCCTCTGCTTCCTTCCCAGGTTTCCAGGTCCAGCCGACCCCCTTCCTGGAGGCTCTGCAGGCAAGTGGGTGCACTTGCCACACCGTCCCTAGCAGGAGCCCCTTTGGGGACAGCCTCTGGACCTCCCTGAGCCCAGGACACAGCCTCGGGAGCTCCCTGGCTGGCTCCAGGATGTGCTCAGCCACACCAGGCAGTGAGGGGCCGTGAGCTTCCGGGGTGAGGGGTGGCTGAGCCCAGAGTGCTCCCCGCAGGTTCCCAAGCTGTCACTGCAAACCTTGGAGGGTGGATGGGTTCAGATGAGGGGGCCTGGGCACAGCGGGAAGGGTCAGGACAGAGCCTCAAGGCTCCCCAGTCAGTGGGGAGGGGGAAGATGGGGGCCAGGTGGCCGTGGAAGGTGCAGGGGTATTGGACTGGGCAGGGCTCAGCGAGGGAGGGTGCCCACCTGGAGCTTGTGGCTCTGAAGGAGCAGAGCAGAGGACACAGGGTACACATCTGTCAGGCATGGAGGACTCAGACCTCCCGTGAGGGGCACCCCCAGAACAAGCACCAGTGGCCCAGCTGACAGATGGGCCCAGGACCCCTCGGGGCCTCCCCTCTGCTCTGCGGGCAGGTGAAGGGCCTGCCTGACCCCGCCCAGGGTCGGTTGTCCACTGCCCAGCCCTGCAGCCGCCAAGCGCTTCCCTACGCCCCCTTCCAGGGGTGCCTCAGCCGGGTTCCGGCTCCGAGGAAGCCAGAGTGTCGCTGTCAGCCCAGTGGCTGAAACCAGCGCTGCTGTCAAGGAGTTAACCGGGCCCTCCTAGCAACCTCGCAGCAGCGGGCTCAGGCGGCGACAGGGACCGCTGCTGCGGGCGCGGGCTGGGCGGAGGGAGGTCCGCGGGCTGCGCCCCTGTCCCACCTCCCAGCGCCTTCGCCCGGACAGGGACCCGGAGCTGGCCGGAGGGTGGCGGGACGCAACTGCGCAAGCCCGGGAAGCCGGCCGCGGGGGGCGCCGGAGCACCCGGAGCGCGGAAGGGACCGCGGCTGCCGGCGCGTCGCAAGGAGACGCCGGTGAGAGTGGGCGGGAGACGCGCGTGTGGGCGGGGCCGGGGCGACCGCAGGCGGCGACGGCGGCGGCGGGCAGCTGCGGGCGCCCTCGGCAAGGTCACTGCCAGCTGTCAGCACGGAAGGCAGCGGCTAGGATGCGCGCCCCCGCCCAAAGCCGGGGTGGACGCAGGCGCTTCTCCGTGGGAGGGCGTGGGGACAAGCTGGCGTCTGTTCCCCGTCGCCGCCTCGATTCGGTTCCTGGGACCCAGCAGCTGCGTCAGGAAAGCAGAGAAGGGTTCTGCGGGGCAAGGGAGCCAGAAGACCCACGTTTCCGCTAAGACAGAAGGCAGCCAGGGGGAGCAGAGATTCCTGCTGCCCACGTCTGGAGAATGGATGCGCTGGAAAGAGACTCGTACACTCATGTTCACGGCGGAGGAAGGAGGAAACGGAAATGCCCCGTGTGCATGGAGGGCTGAGCCGAAAACGCGGTGGTCCATCCGCATGCGGAGTACTACGCAGCCTTAAAAAAGGAAGGGGATTCTGACACACCCTAGGACCGGATTCACCGTCAGACCATTGAACTCAATGACATGAGCCAGGCAGAAGGCCACACACTGCGGAGGAGGTCCCCAGAGTCGACAGAGCCCTGGAGACAGGAAGGAGCATGTGGGAGTCGCACTGAGTGGGGACAGTCTGGGAAGATGAGAAAGCTCTGGAGAAGCCAATGCGGGGCTGCGCTGCAAGGCTTATGCGGCTGAGCGGCACAGAGACGGTTAAGATGGTCCGTTGTACGGTCTAGCATCTTACCACGATTAAATTCTTCCTGACGTGTTGGGTTTTCCCTCTGTTAAAAAACCTTGAAAATTGGGGCTGGAGCCGTGGCTCGAGGTTCCAGTGCTTGCCCTGGATGCGCGAGGACATGGGTTCGAACCCCAGTGCCACCTACACAAAGAAGTTGGAGCAACGAAAGCCACGTGAAAAACTAAATCAAAATTGATTCTTTCTCTCTCACTGTCCCTCTTTTTAAAAAAATTGAAAATTCAGAAAAATGAGGAAAGGAAACGCATCAAGCAGTGGCTATGAAGCTCCATCGCCAGCTTTTCTCTTTGCCATTGGCCGTGGAGGGACCGTCTTCCCGTCCTCCCGTCCTCCCGTCCCTGGACGCTGTGGCCGCCTCGCTCTGCGTCTGTTGCCTTTCAATCCTGGTGACGTCCTGCGAGGTGGCTTTTCTGGAGAGCAGTGGACAGGGATCCACCGCTTCTGCGGGTGGCCATCACCACTGTCAAGTTCTAGAACATTCCACCTCCCCAGAAGCAGCCCCATCCCCGCGGGTGTTCACCACAGCCCGGCCCCCATGAGCTTGCAGAGAGAGAAAGCAGGGCTGGGCGGCAGGTCACAGCTGGGTGCTGGGAGACTGGGGCAAGCAAAATGACCCATCAGCCAGAGCTCTGTCCTCTGCCGAACCATCAGCGTCCGGAAAACCCAGTGCCCTTGTGCGAGAAGCAGCCTGGGGGCGCACAGGGCCAAAGAAAGAGGTTGCAAGATCCAGGCCACCTGCTTCCTGCGACTCCCTCGGCGAGTTGATGAGGCGGTCAGGACGGGGGTGGGTGACTTCCAGCCTGAAGGGGCCTCATCTCTCTCGCTGACATCCTGACAGCCCCAGGCTGGGAGAGCAGAGTTCTGGAAACTCAGACCCGAAGGCCACGGCCAGCCCGCCATCTGTTTGGGTACGGCCCACCAGCTTAAAAGGGTTCTTACGTTTTTGTTTCATTTTACGTTTGTCATGGTGTTGGATGGACATGGAACCTGGGGCTGCCCCCAGGTGGGTGGATGCTCTACTGCTCAGCCACGCTCCACACCTACGTTTTTTAATGTCTGGGAAAAGTGAAGAAAATCATAATATTGCAGGTTGCATGAAAAGCACCTGAAATTCAAATCAGTGTGCACAAAGCGGAGTTGGGACGCAGCTGCCTGCAGCCCACCTGGTGGCTCAGCAGCACAGCAGAAGCTGTGACAGAGGCCATCCGGCCCTGTCACAAGGCTGAGGCCTTGGGGACCCTGTGTGCAGACAAGAGGCCTCCTGGACAGGCCTTTGGCGTGGCTGTCCTTGGTCGTCCTCCACCATCTTCAGGAATTCATAGGTTTCTGTGTCTACTGGTTCCTCGTGGGGCTGTGACTGAGCGGCTCCAGAGAGAAGCGACTGTCGACGCCAGGGCGGGAACAGGCCCTTGCCCGGGATCCGCCTCCAGTGCACGGGGAGAAGGGGCAGCCTTGGCAGAGCCAAGGAGGAGGCAGGAGGCAGAATGGCAGAAGCAAAGGCCCTGGGGCCGGGAGGTGCAGCAAGGAGGGCTGGCCAGGCAGGAGCAGAGCAGCAAGGGGGCCCGGGGGGGGGGGATGTAGGCTGTGCACGGAGGGGGTGGAGGGGCCCGTGGAGTAGACAGCTGCTGGGCTCCTCTGCGGACCCTCGGCGGCCCTGGAGCGGCACAGCACAGCCTCTTCCTGGAAAGAGCCAGTGTGCCTCCCCTGAATCTTGGAGTCCCCTGGCAGGGGGAGGAGAGCTAAATTTAAAGGTGAGCTAATTGGGGCAGCCTAATCTGACTGCAGCTCCAGCTGAAGAAGCCTGGGTGGAGCGGCTTCCGCGGGGCCTCAGCTCAGGGGGCTGCAGCTGCCCCCTCAGCCTGCCTGCCAGATTCAGATCCCTCTGCCCTGGGCGCATCCTGCCCAGCCCCTTGACAGTCCGGTGGATGTGGTTCCACAAGCTACTTCCCATGTTCTGGGCAAATGCATCCCCCAAGCCTCGGTTTCCCACCTTCAAAATGGGCAGTGATGCTTGCCTCTGGTGTAAAGGCTGTTTCCCAACTTCCCCTGCTACTGGGTATGGCTCTGTTCCTCCTGTTGGGACAAAGCAACTGATCCTTTGATCTTCCAAGAGGAGTCCTTAAAAGGGAAGAAGTATACCCTTCTCTGCCCCTTCCTGTTTCCTACTGACTGGAATGTAGATGCAATGGCTGGATCTTGAGCAGCTATTTAGAACAAGCAGTGGGAATCTGCCTTGCACAGTGGCACATGCCTGTCATCCCAGCAGCTTGGGAGGTAGAGGCAGGAGGATCACAAGTTCAAGGCCAGCCTTGGCAACTTAGCAAGACCCTTCCTCAAAATAAAATATAGAGCTGGGAGTGTAGTTAAGTGGTAGAGTGCCCCTGGGTTCAATACCCAGTATCAAACAAACAAACAAAACTGGAGATTTGTGTGCTAAACAATGTACAATGAAAAGATGGCAGGAGCCTGAGTCCCTGACAGCACCCAGCATTGGCTCCCTTGGCAGTGATTCACTTGTAATTCAACCATCAAGCAGTTCAGACTTCCATCCCAGCAGCTGATCCTGACCCTAACATCCTTAGGTAAAAAGCCTGTCACATGGCCCCCGTGTTCACTGCCACTGGTGATTCTGGCAGCGTGAGTGCCTTCAGGAGGTCTGACTTCCCCCCGGAGGAGTCTGCAGGCCTGTTTTGGTCCTGGTCAGCTGCGTGACCACCAGCAAGTGGGCCTCCAAACCTAAAATAAGAAGGTTGGCCCCAGTGAACTCTGGGAGTCTGGAGAGCAGAGGGTCGTTCCCACTGTGCCAGTGGGATGGGAATGACTGTGTTAGAGCAGCGAGACGCAGAAGATGGTGAGACCTGGATCCGCAGGAGAGGCTTTGGGGACAGAGGAGGTGGAGGGTCAGAGTGTCCTTCGTGCTCCTCGCTGAGCGGCAGATGCCCAGAGCCACCTGACTTCATGGAGGGGGACGCCAAGGCACACTCCTCTCTGGATCCGGCAGTCACCTTGCCCACTCAACTTCTGGCTCCGCGTTGGGCACTCGGAACCCTTTGGCTGCTGACGGGGCCGCGAGGAAGCCTAGCTGGCTGTGCTGCTGTCCAGCAGACTGCCTCCTCCAGGATGCCTCCTTCCTGGGCCCTGCCGGCCCATCCCCCAGGCCAAGGCAGACACGGCCAAGTGCACACCCACTCTGAGAAGGTGCCACAAGTGGTGCCATGTGAGTTGGGCACGGAGGACGGGCTCAGAGACACCTTTGGGCGAGCAGGAAGGGCATTCGAAGCAGAGGGAACAGCCAGGGGAAAGGCACGGGAGCTCCTGCAGCCGAGTGGCTGGAGCATTGGGAGGCCAGCAGGCCACTCCCTGGTGTCCCATCCGGAGGCCACTCACCAGCTAAGGGATGGAGTGCAACTCGGGCCCTGCCTTGCTCTGGATCCTTCAGTAGGTCCCCAGTGGCTGCAGTAGGGACGCCAGGGAGTGGACTGCAGGTCACCAGCTGGCACCAGGGCTCAGGGAACATCTGACATCAACAGGATGTCACCTGGATGAGGCGTGTGGATGGACCGGCAGAAGGGAGGGGTGAGCCCCTAGGAGCAGGAAGAGAGGTGTCACGGGCTCTGGGCAGTGGAGAGCCCCAATTGTATTGCAGGTGACCTTGTCTTGGAGGCCCCGGGTCAGGGAGCTCACTGCTGAAGTGCCCTGCTTTGTGCTGCTGACCCGAACACATCAGGAGCCCAACTCTCTCCTGCCGGCAGCCCAGGCCCTCCCTGGAGATCATTCCTTCAGGGTGGCGGAGGACAGGGGTCCTGGGCAGGCCGGGATGCTTCTCCCACACCAGAGTCCATCCCTCTCACCCCCATCCTGCCTCTTTGGCGTGTGCAGGAGACTGTCCCCATGGGTGCCCAGGGCATCCAGACGCCCCTCAAACACAGCACGTGGCCCCTGGAGCGTGGGGCACAGTGGTGGCTGCAGCGGTGGGTTTCCTGACACCCTTGGGTTCCGCTGTCATTATTGACACTGCTGTTTCAGGCAAATAATGGGGTTGCCAAGTAGGGCCTCCTGACCCCAGGATGACAGCTGCAGGGTCCCCAGCTCTTCAGGGGAAGCCACACCCTGAGCCACCCACAGCCAGCTCAGGAGCGAGGGGTGCTGAGCTGGGTGACGCCCCCAGCACTGCCACTGAACCTCACCTTCCACCTGCTCCCTGTCTTGGGTGAAATGAGCAAGGGCGGCGCGCTGTGTGTGAACCAGCTGGAGTGGAGGGTCACCACTGAGCAGTGTCCTCCACCCCAGGACACCGGGTGCCCCTCTCATGCCTGGGTCTGTGAACTTAGGACCCTGAGCCGCAGCTGGGGGCCGACTGCTCAGCCTGGGCTTGAAGGAGGCTGAGCCCCCTCCACACCCCCGCACCTCCTGCTGCTCCCTGGAGGGCGGCGACCTGGCCAAGACGCTTCCTGCGGTCACCCCGATTTCCCCTTCATGCTGATGATGTGATGTTCGCGTCGCCCACAGCGGTGGGCAATTTTTAGTGTTTTTTCCGTTTTGTTTTCGTTGTTTTGGTCGGGCACCTACAGCTCTCTGCCGCAGGTCCTAAAGTGAAACCGAGGTAACTGAAGCTGCGAGTGGGAAGGGTCCCCTGCGTCTCTGCGCTCTGCCGCTCGCTCACCTCCGCAGACGGGCAGCTCGGGATTCCCCCAACCCCGAGCGCGTGCACGCGCGCGTGCAGCCCTACTCCGCGCTGAGACTCCACCCGGGGTGCGGGTGACAGCGCGTGCTCGGCGCCAGGTCAGGCCTCGGCGTGGACCCGAGAGCGCCCCGGGACCCCGCGTGCCCGCGCTGGAGGTGCCGAGGACCCCGAAGGCGCGGCGGGGAGGGGCCGGCGGCGGCGGCGCGCGGAGCGGACCGCAGTGCGGCCGGCGCTAGGACCCGCGGGGGCTCGCAGGCCGCGGCGCCTCCCGCTACCCCCACTCCCGGCCATCCTTCCCCCCAAAAATGAGGAAACCGAATAACTTGCTCCAAGTTGTGCTGCCCGAGCCGCCTCGGGGTGCGCAGCCGGCTTGCGCGGGCCCTCCCGGGGGCGGGCGCAGGGCGCAGCCCGGGGGCGCCCCCTGAGCAGGTGAGCGCGTCCGCGGGAACGGGCAGGAGGCGCCCGAGGCGGTGGGGACCCCAAGGGCTCTGGGAAGGTGGCCCCGCCTGCACAGGAGGGGCCGGTGCGCGCGCGAGGGCGCGTCCCTGGCGCGAACCGGGGCGCGGCTGGCGCGGGGTGCGCGGCGGCGACCCGGGCGGGGTGTGGCGGGGCTGGGTGTCTGGGTGCGGAGCGCAGCGACGAGCCCCGGGTGTGTGTGTCGGCGCGTCCACGTGGAGGGCCGAGTGGCCGGGATGCGAGTGCGCGGCCAGGTGTTGGTTGTGTGTGTTGGGGGCGGGGGACAGGGACACGGTGTACACACGCGGCGATGAGTGTGTGCGCCCGTGTCTAGGCGGACTGTGCTTCGCTGTGTGCCCGGCGCGGGCATGCGTGGGCACACGTGGGGGCACCCTGGAGCAGCCGGGACTCCCCAACCTCCGTCTCCCACCCGCTACTGCAGGTGGCAGGTGGGAGAGGCAGGGAGGCCCTCCAGCCAGCACCAAGGAGGGCCCTCGGGGGGCCTGTCCTGGGCTGGGGCAGGGTTCCTGGCTCCTCTAAGAGCAGGAAGAGCAGCAGAGCTGCAGCCCGCGCTGGCCCCGCTCCACCTGGGGGTCAGAGCTTCTTGGTAATGACCTTGACTCATCCCTGTTCCCTTTCCCTGCCCCTGCCCACTGCCAGAAAAGAGGAAGGAGCAGGCTTGGTTAGGTGGCAGCAAGCGCCCTACACAGTGCTGGCTGAGGGCCCGAGCCAGAACGTTCCTCCCACCCCAGCCTGTGAACACTGGCTCTGAGCCTTTCCCGTGCCTCAGTTTCCCTTTGGGGAGATGGCGGGGCGAGCCTCCGTGGTTTCCTGGCAGGCATTTCATGGCTGTGACTCACCTAAGGAAACTCCCCGGGTAAACATCACTTCCACAAAGGGGCTTGGGGGCCAGTGCCCAGGCCTCACCAGGGACGCCTTCAGGGGCTCTCTGCCTCCTAGTCTTGTCCTCGCCTGGCCCAGGGTGCAAGTGATAGGGAGTGGCCCTGGGGCCCCAGCCTCACTGGATCAGGCCTGGGCTTGACTCTGCCCCCTCCCCAGGTGAGCCCTCGCGGTCTTGGAGCCTGGCAGCCCGCGCCCATCATAGCCAGGATGCCAACCGTGAGTACCCAGCAGGGCCTCCAAGCTCAGTCCTCACCCTGCAGAGGCCACGGCTTCAGTGCCTCTGCCCGGGGCTGCAGCCTCTGGCCTCTGCACCACCTGCCTTCCCTGCCTTCTGTCCAGGGTCCCTCTGTTGAGGCCAACATTTCTGAGCGCTCTCGCCCTCTCCTCTGCTTCCCCACCCCGCGTCTCCGTTTCCTGTCTGCCTCTCATATCTCAGTCTCTCCCCAATTCTCATTTCCTTCTCCCTCTCCGGCTCCCCCACTTCGCCCTCGGTCCTCCCTGCCGCTCCGCCCCCTCCCAGAGGCGCTGGGCCCCAGGCACTCAGTGCATCACCAAGTGCGAGCACACGCGCCCCAAGCCGGGGGAGCTGGCCTTCCGCAAAGGCGATGTGGTCACCATCCTGGAGGCCTGCGAGGTGAGCGGGGCGCAGGGTGCGTGTGCGCGGGCGCGCGGGGCGGGGGCTCCCCGGGACCCGCCCCCACCCTCGCCCCTCCCCCGCAGAACAAGAGCTGGTACCGCGCCAAGCACCACGCCAGCGGGCAGGAGGGGCTGCTGGCGGCCGGCGCGCTGCGGGAGCGCGAGGCCCTCTCCACCGACCCCAAGCTCAGCCTCATGCCGTGAGTGGGTGGGGACAGCGGGGGTGGGGGACAGGGGCGCCGGGCAGCCGGCCCCAGCCGCTTCTGTGGCGCAGGTGGTTCCACGGGAAGATCTCGGGCCAGGAGGCGGTGCAGCAGCTGCAGCCGCCGGAGGACGGGTTGTTCCTGGTGCGCGAGTCGGCGCGGCACCCTGGCGACTATGTGCTGTGCGTGAGCTTCGGCCGGGACGTCATCCACTACCGCGTGCTGCACCGCGACGGTCACCTCACCATCGACGAGGCCGTCTGCTTTTGCAACCTCATGGACATGGTGGAGGTGCCCTGAGGGGACAGGACGGGGCCCACGTTCCCCCCGCAGAGGGCACAGAGGAACCTACAGGCCCCTTCCATATCTCAGCATCCGGGTGGACAAAGGGACCACCAAAGTGGCATTGTCCCCAGGAAGCTCCAAGCCCCCATCCCATCCCTGGCTGCTGGACAGACATGGGCCAAGAGTAGGAACCTCCCAATGCAAAGAGGAGGGGCAGGTCCCCAAGGGCCACCGACTCCACGGGTGCCTGAGTCACCCTGGTTCTATTTCTGAGGACTGTGTGACTTCTCTGGGGAGCCCCCATGAACCTCCAAGCTGATGTCAACCCAGAGGGTCCCCAGAGTCCATCCCACATCTTTTCCCGTTCCCATGGAAACCAGCCAGCTTTGGCATGGGCCCCAAACCCCTCCGGCCCTCCCCAGCTCCGGCCAGCCCCACCCTGGGAGGGGAACAGCAGGGGTTCCCTGTGCTGGGCCAGCTCACAACCATCCACCCTTCCTCAGCATTACAGCAAGGACCAGGGCGCCATCTGCACAAAGCTGGTGAGGCCCAAGAGGAAACAGGGCACCAGGTCGGCTGAGGAGGAGCTGGCCAAGGGTAGGCGGGTGCAGAGCACTGAGGGGGCCGGGGAGCTGGCCAAGGGTAGGAAGGCACAGGGTCCCTTCCCTAGCCGAGGCACCAGACCCACTGCACACATCTTCTGGGTGTGTCCCCATGCCGCGAAGGTGGGTCCAGGCAGAGAGTCCCTGCAGAACGGATGAGGCCCGCACCTGCCCAGGGCCATGTCCCGGTCACCCACCATGTCACCCAAGCCAGAGCCTGGGACTGTCCTCAGCCTGCCTAGGCCAGCACATGCCTTCTGAGTGCAGGTTTGTCCCCAGCCCTGGCCACCCTACAGGCTTCCAGGCCGAGCATGGGGTCTGCGCCCAGAGCACTCCCTGCCCGGATGAGGACCACTCAGGGCACACCGGGTGGGGACAGAAAGGACTTGGGTCTGGAGGGGGTTGGGAGGAAGAGGAGGAGACAGGAGCAGAGCACAGAGGAGTTCCTGGGAGGCCAGCATCCTGGAAGATTCCAGAAGCTGAGTGGGTCCCCATGTTTGTTGTTTGTTTTGCTGTGTGTGTGTCCCTGGGTGGTCAGAGATAAAAGACAGTGAAGGAAAAGCCCATGGGTAATTTGGAGGGACACAAGACCCCCAAGTGACAAAAAAGGAATGCCTTGGACAGGTCTTGAGGGCTCTGCTAGGGAACGCAGCTGTAGGAATGTGTGTCCCCTGCGGGTCATGGGGACCCGGTCTCGCCCTCACATGGAGGAGTGGGCGTGGCACCCTAACCCTGTCTCCCCTGCAGCTGGCTGGCTCCTGGAGCTGCAGCACCTGACCCTGGGAGCGCAGATCGGAGAGGGGGAGTTTGGAGGTGAGAGGCCGGGGAACAGGCAGGTGGGGCGGGGGCTCTGCAGTTCCGAGCTGGCTTCAGATCCACAGTGACCACCTCCCAGCCTCAGTTTCCATCTCTGTCATGGTAGTAAATCAGTGCGATGGGTCCAGGGAACACCAGGATGCCCTTGACCTCCAGGCTGGCCTCTGCTTGGAGGGCCAGAGCCTGGGGTTGTCCTGGGAACCACAGGACTGAGGGCAGGGTCCCTCCTCCATAAAGGCCAGAGCTGACTATGCCTGAATTTGTGGCCAGGTGGTCGCTGTCAGCCACTCAGCCTGTAGAGGATGCTAAGGGCCGCGCAGGCTTCCTTATGGCGGAGGGATTTGGCTCTTGATGCTGTTCCCATGTCACTAGATAGTCTTATCTTTGATTTTTGGGGGTGGCTGGAGTGAAACCAGGGTCTCGCACATGTCAAGCAGGCCCTCTGGCATTGAGCCCCAGGCCCCGCCGTCTTGAGCACTTTTTGAGCCCGTTACAAACTACCCTGAGCTCTGGGCCCTCAGGGGCTGGCTTCGCCCTGGGTGGTGCAGCCGGAGACTCCTGCCTCCAGTGGACCCCTGACCCCGGCTATGGAGCGTGCAGGGTCACAGGGTTGGCTTCAAGGTCAGGGGCCTGCAGCTGTCTTGGTGCTGAGTGGGGATCCCTGTGAGTGGGCACATCTGTCCCGGTCACTGCTGGTGTCCTGATCTCTGTCCCCACCCACACCCCAGCTGTCCTGCAGGGTGAGTACTTGGGGCAGAAGGTGGCCGTGAAGAACATCAAGTGTGATGTGACAGCCCAGGCCTTCCTGGATGAGACGGCGGTCATGACGTGAGTGCTGGGCGGCGTGTGTGTGTGTG
>PVKS010033924.1:0-21319 GCA_004027875.1 Aplodontia rufa | reverse complement strand
TAAGAGAGAAGGACAGCGAGAGAGAGAGAGAGAGAGAGAGAGAGAGAGAGACTCTGTTTTTATTGAGTTTTTCACATGGCTTTCGTTGCTCTGACACTTAGTTGTGTACATGGTTGCTGGGGTTTGAACCCGTGTACTTGTGCATGCTGGGCAAGTGCCGTAACCACTCTTATTTACCATCTGTCCATCCATCCATCCACCCATCTACCCCGCTCTCCGTTCATTCACCCACCCTCCCACCCACCCATTCATCTACTCACCCATCCATGCCTCTACCTACTTACCAACCCACCCATCCATCTGTCCAAAGGTCCATGTAACATAGCATTAATGCTTCCTACTCTCTGGGGATTCAGTCCTTGCCTCCAGGGAGCTCCCAATCTGGGGAGGAGACAGACAAATACGAAGTACTGTGTCAGTGATGTGAGGAGGGGATCACAGAGATGAAAAGAATACAGGTGGGGAGCCCATGCCCTCGCCTGGCGTCAGAGGTTCCCCAGGGGAGAGGAGCTGTCAGATCCTTCCTCCTTTGCCTTCCTAGCAGCTCTGGAGGTGCTAAGATCAGGGATGAGAAGATGAAACAGATGTGTATGCCCCCAGGAAGGTGCGGGTTGGCGTGAGCATGGGCAATTCTGCTACAGGGTATAGAGCCCAGCACCTTAGGAGACGGTGGGAGGAGCCATTAGAGGCCTGGGTTGAGGAAGGACACGGATATCTTGGGGAGTGGCTGCAGGAGGCTGAGGCAGCAGCACTGGAGTAAAGATGGACATTGCAGGTGGAGGGGTGGGGCATGAGCAGGGCCAGAGAAGTGAGAAGGTAGAGTGTGTGTGAGGGTGTAGGGTGGTTACCTAGGCCCGAGTGCACAGTCAACAGGGCTTCTTAGAATGCTGAAAGCTAACAGTGCCGTACATTTCTTTGCCTGAAGTTGCCACTCTCACAGAGCTGTTCTGTGGAGGGTCACACACGTCCTTCTTCATCCTCACTGGCAACCCCATGCAAAGCCCTTCCCTAGCCCAGGCCTCAGTGTTCACACTGGCTGAAAGAGTGGACGAGGCTGGGTGATCTCAGCTCCCTTCTGTTCAGACTCTCCTGGCTACTTCATTCATCTATCCTTCCTCCAGTATTTATTAGCTCTGTTATGTGCCAGGCCATCTGTGAGCCTCTGGGGATTCAGAGTTGGAAAAGGCAGATGAAATCCTTAGAATAATCATCAGTATTTAATGTCCAGTAGGCACAAGTCAAAGACACCACTCCCCAATCGATGTCAATACCTGGTGAGGCAGGTGTCATCATTATTTCTTCACCAGTGAGGACTCTGAGGTTCAGAGAGGGAGGAGGTTCCTCAGCCCACAGCTGGTAAAATCATGCCTAGAGGGGCTGGATCAGTGGCTTGGTGGTTACGGTGCTTGCTCGGCATGCACAAGAATGCGAGTTCAAACCCCAGCACCATGTACACAAGGTGTCAGAAAAATGAAAGCCACATGAAAAACCAAATAAAGTTAATTCTCTCTTACTGTCCCTCTCTCTTAAAAAAAAAAATCTGCCTAGAGCCATGCTCTGAACTATGCTCTGAACTGCTATATTGTTCTGCTTCTGAGGTCCTCATCTCTGGAGAATATCAGTTCTAGGAGATCTGTTTTAGAGGTGAGGATCAGAGGAGTTAAGACCAAGTCACATAGCAAGGCCTGGGCTGTCTCTGCTAGAGGCCTAAATCCATGGCTCTTTCTAGTCGGTGACAGTGGCACTTGGATTCCTGGATCCCACAAAGGGAAGGCTGCAGAGAGAAGGCCACATCTGGGATAATAATAGTGTGAAGATCTCCTCAAGTTTGCTCACCAAATATTGGTGAGCTACAGGAAACAAGCATCTAGTACTAAATTAAGAACTTGTCCTTTCCTGAACTCCGCATCTGTGTCCTCAGCTGACAGTGCTCCCTCCCCAAACTGAATGACAAGGGCATCAGGGCCCTCCATGGTCCAGCTCCAGCTTCCCTTCCCTGCCTGGGCCTGCCAGAAGCCCTGCTCTGGCCCCTCACATTTTATGATGCAGCCGTTCCAAACTTATTCTACTAACACTGCAATTTTTTTTGTTTGTTTGTTTAGAGAGAGAGAAAGAGAGAATCAACTTTATCTAGTTTTTCAAGTGGCTTTCCATTGCTCCGACACTTGTGTGTGTGATGCTGGGGTTCGAACCCCAGTCCTCGGGTGTGCTTGGCAAGCTCTCTAACTGCTGAACCACAGCGCCAGCCCCTAACACTGCACTTTTAAAAGGCTCTGGGATTTGCCCGCACTGTGACCTCTCCCTGGTACACCCTCTTTCCTTCTCTGCAAAATCCTGTTTGTTTGTTTTCGGAACTCTGTTTAAACTCTACCTTTTTCGACCTCCCCAACCTGCCCAACAGCCACTGTTGCATAACTTTTTCAAATGCCTCTCCTCACAAAGGTGACACAGGGCAGTTTGAGGGCAGGGACTCTAAAGCCAGAGCACCAGGATTCCAGTCCTGCCTCTGCCCCTTGCCAGTTGCCGTGTGAGCTTCAGTTTCCCAGGTGTGAAATGGGGTATCCCCCTATTTGTCGGGGATCAGATGATTTCTACACACAGCACTTGGAATAGCTGTTTGCAGAATGCTGGCACGTGCTGTTGACTTAGCTAGGGTCACACTTTTCTTACCGTCTCTCAGAGGATATGCCACAGGACTTTGAGGCTTCCCTGTGCCTGCCCACGACCTCAGCACAGGCCCCTGCTCCCTCCAATGGCAGCTGCTCCAGAAACACGGAGACGCAGCATCTGACGGTGGTGGGAATCATGCTCACAGCTCAGACCCTGCTTGGTGTGGGTGGAGTGCCCATTCAGCCCTTCGGCATCTCCTACATCGATGACTTTGCCCACCACAGCAACTCGCCCCTCTACCTTGGTGAGGACGGTCCCACCCCTTGGGCTCTGAGGGTCAGGAGGAAGAGAGATTTTGGGTGGGAGCTGGGCATTGAGTCCCTGACCTCTTCCCCATCAGGCCAAAAAAGGGCCAGAGCAGCCCTGGAGGATTCCCCACTCTGACCAGCGGAGATGGGCTCTTCTTGTCTGCTGAAGACTAGACAAGCCCTGAGCTGCTGAGGAAGGCCAGGGTCAGAAGGTCCTAACCTAGGCTTTGTGTTGCAGGAATCCTCTTTGCAGTGACTATGCTGGGGCCAGGCTTGGCCTTTGGACTGAGCAGCCTCATGCTGTGCCTTTATGTGGACATTGACCGAATGCCAGAAGGTGAGCCTCAGGGATGAACGTTGGTCTCCAGGAGTACACAGATGCTAGCGCACTGGCTGCCGGGTGCCGGGGAGATGCTGAGTCAGGGGCCCTAAGTTCAAACCCAGCCGTACCACTGACCTTGCATAAGTATCTTTCCCTCTCTGGGCTTCTGCATCTCCGTCCTTGAGATAATCACTGTCCTCTCTGCCAAGGCTGCAACCAGAATCCAGAGAGGTAATGAAGATAAACTGTGAAGTGCCGTCTAATGAGGAGCTGTGCCCACTGTCACTGCCATTATTACAAGCCTTCACCTTGTTGCATGCCTGCCCTGCCTCAGGCCACCACCCCGGCTCACCATGCCATGGGCCGGCAGAGGACATCCTCTCTTGGCCTGTAGGGAGCTCCTGTATTTAGTGCGTAATAAGTTTCAGGTAGAACAATGAGGATGATGGCACATGGGGGAGTTTGGAACAGGACTCAGTGACTCATGTGTCATCTTGGGCCTCCCCAAGGGAGACTTCAGAGAACCTTCTAGCCCTGGCCACCGCAGAGTCTGGGAAACATCTGGCAGCACCATCTGGGAAGCAGTGGTGTGTCCTCGAGTTAGAGGTCAGAGTGGGCCAAGGAGTGGGGCTCAAGCTGGTCTGAAGATGGCTGGTCTGAAGATGAGGTTCCCATAGCTCTGGAGCCCTCGGCAGGAGGGAGATAGCAGGGGATTCCTGTTAGAGCATGTCACTGTGGCTTCTAATGTCCCTGCTTGTCGCACCAAGCAGCTATAAGCCTCAGGTTGGCCTTTTACCTTCTGCTACCCAGAAGTTCTTTACCTCACCTGGAAAGTTTCCATCAAGCCCTAGAAGCCTGGGTGGCAAATGCATAACTGGCTTGATGTTCTCCAGCTCTTGCCTCATTGAGGACAGTTTAGGGACAATCTTAGGGACAGCCCTGTCCTGCCTCCCTTTCTTCAGAATGCTGGGCCCAGAGCCAGACCTGGGCTCTGGTTGCAGCCCCTCTCCTCCCTGGGAGTCAGAGATTATTCCCTGGGTTTCCCAGACACACCTCTGCTCTGCTGGAAGGAGCTGTTTTCTGACTGTGTTCACATTCATCCTGGAAGATGGGGTAGTGCCACAAGCAGATGCAGCATTTCTGGGGACCGACATGCCACTTGCCAAGCCCCCCTTTCTTTATGAGGAAGTTCATTGGGTGGGTGGATTTTGCCTGCTGCAGGCACAGACTGAGATGTGTGAGTGGAGGAGTTGGGGAGATGTGTGTGTGAACACTCATCTGCCTGGCACAGAGGCAAGGCAGATAAGAAGCGAGGAACGAATCAAGTCCTGTGAATGCAAAAGCCACATCTCTCCCAGACTGTGCAGATACTTTTGCTGGGTGTCAACTGTGTATCCTGGCCCTGCCCAGAGCGGCTCAGGGTAAAGCACCTGGGGAACCAGCTGCACACACCGTTGGTTGCTGTTAGCATGCATTTGTAATTTTATAAAGTTTCTGCAGGTGCTGTGGATGTTGAAGGGGGATGTCTACAACTCAGCCTTGGGTTTAAGAAGTTGCAGGGCAGCTGGGCATGGTGGCTCATGCCCATAATCCCAGCGGTTCAGGTGGCTGAGGCAAGAGGATCCTAAGTTCAAAGCCAGCCTCAACAACTTAGTGAGGCCCTAAGCCACTTAGCAAGACCCTGTCTCAAAATAAAAAGATAGAATAGGACTGGGGATGTGGCTCAGTGGTTAAGGGCCCCTGGGTTCAATCCCTGGTACGGAAAACAGAAACCAAAGAAAACGAAAGTGTTGCAGGGCAGATTTGTGCACAGCAACCAGCAGGAACTACAGGGATAACCAGATCCTCATTAAGCCTGGTGGGGATCACAGCCGGGCACCTTTCAACCCTCCCACCCGACCTCTTGGTCATTCTAAATAGGTCTTCGGAGAGGTCAAGTAGTTTTGCCCTGGCAATTTCATCATCATGCAGGTCTGAGAGGCACAGCACCAGTCCCAACCATTATTTTACAGTAATCACAATAGTGACAGTAATGGAAGGAGGAGGAAAAAGCAGAGGAGAAGCAAACACCTATACAATACTTACTTTTCTAAACCCATGCATTAGTGTGATTTTGGGTAGATTTTTTTAAATTTAGTTAATTTTTTTAGTTTAATGTGTATTAATTTCCATAATTTTCACAACAGCCCTATGATAGAAAAAAGCCTATTATCTCCAGCACTCTCCCCCCAAAACTATTCATGTCTGTATGTCCCAGAGAAAGAAACTGAGGCACAAAGAGGTTAAGTCGCTTGCCCAAGGTTGTAAGTTAAAAATGGAACCCAGAACCAGTAGTCCATTTCCAAAGTCCATGACATTGACCACTACACTGCATTGCCTTAGTGAAGCAGTTAAGGCCCAGAAAGGGTCAGGGACTTGCCCAAGATCACACCTGACATAATGGCAGAACCCACACCAGGAGTTAGGTCCCTGCCAGGGCTGACTTACGTCTCAAAGGCTTGACCCAGGGTCTTGACCCAGAAGTGACAGTCCACCCTGACCTTAAAGTCACCATGGTCTTCTCTTACAGGTGGCATCAGCCTAACCTCAAAGGACCCCCGATGGGTGGGTGCCTGGTGGCTGGGTTTCCTCATCTCAGCTGGCCTGGTGGCCCTGGCTGCCAGCCCCTACTTCTTCTTCCCCAAGGAGATGCCCAAAGAAAAGCATGAGCTTAGCTTCCGGAGAAAGATCTTGAGAGGTGCATCCTCACCCGTTGGAAAGGTAAGCCTCCTCTGTGTCCCCTGCCCCAGCTCAGGCTCCAGCCTCCACTGTGTGTCTTTCTGGTAGCACTGAACTGCATGCCTCTGGGGTCCCACATGTCACGCCTTACCAAACTCGTTTCTGTCTGGGCACCATTGCATTCTTCCCTGAGCCCCACACAGTGGGGCATCTGCCCCTCCATGGCTAAGGAAATTTAGGGCCAGAAGCGGAAGTGACTTACCCAGGATAGCAGAGCCAACAAGGGAGCACGGTGACGCCAGCCCAGGCGCCTCATCCATGCTACGCTGAGTTCCGTGAATTCTAACGTCCTATAGGAAGGCTAAGAACTGGAGGATGGGTCTGGGAGGATTTCCTGGAAGAGGAGGGATTTGAGCTGGATGTTCAAGGGCATGTGGAAGCACTGAAAGGGAATGGATGGGCAGCCGTATAAGCGGGAGGATGGCCTGGGCAGAAGGTGTGGCTATAGAAGTGAACCTGAGCACTTCAGGGACAGTGCAGGGGACAAATGTGCACTGAGTGACTCTTCTGGGCCAGGCTCCAGGCTGCACGCTAGAGATCAGCGCATGGTCTCTACCCTTAAAGCAGGTACAATCTGCCAAGTATGAGTAGCGGCAGAGGGGAGGGTGCGCCGGGATGCCACCCAACCTCCTGCTCAGAGCTCCAAGCAGGTGGGCTTTTCCTCAGAGGACACGGAGCCCTAACCAGGTGGAGGGATCCGCCCAAGGTCACAAAGCTGGTAGACAGGCAGAAAATTGTGAGCCTTGGTCAGGATAGATGATTCTGAGCCAGTGGACGACAAGTTTTCCAGAAACTCATATGCAAAAATAATAATAATAATAAAATAAAAATTTTTTAAAAAGGCCTGAAAAACAATAAGTTGACTCCAAATGAAAATAAAAACGACAGAATAAAGAGGAAGAGGAGGAGGAAAAATGCTTTTTTTTCCCTTGTCTTTGCAGCTATGGATCAAATCCAGTGCTTTGTGCATGCTAGCCTGGCACGCTGCTTACCACTGACCTACATCCCCAGCACTTTTAATTTTAATTTATATTTTCAGTACTGGGGAATGAACTCGGGGCACTTTACCACTGAACTAAACCTCTCATCCTTTTTATTTTACTTTGAGACAGGGTCTCCCTCAGTTGCCCTAGCTGACCTTAAACTTGCAATCCTCCTGCCTCAGCTTCCTAAATAGCTGGGGTTACAGAACTGTGTTGCTGTGTCTGGGAAAAGAAATGGTTTTCAAAGATTTAATTCTATGTCACTAATGTCAACTTCATCACTTTTTCTTTAACAATCACACACATTGCATTTACATTCTGAAAATTTATGCAATAGATTTCCTCTTTTCTCAAGTATGGATTGTGGTTGTTGGAAAATCACGATCAGAAATTAAGTAAGTTACTTGTTGCTAAGTAATTCTAATTTTGAAGGGACAATTTATAAAAATCCTGTTGGGTGTTTTGCAGCAAGAAGAGTTCTGGTTGATGTGGCAGGTTGGTTGCTGTAGAGTGGGATGGGGCCTCTTTAGAGCAAGGAAGGTTGGACGCAGGATGAGGGGCTGAAAGTGCCCCTGCCTGGGACAGCTGGCATTGGAGCCCAAGTCTATCTACTTCCGCGCCCAGCTGCCCATGGAACTGTCCCAACCCACCCAGCCACTGGCTGGAGCAGAGGGTTTGGCATGGACCAAAGAGAACAGGTTGGAACAGTCCGCAGGGGCCAAAACAGGAAAGGTTTTGACAGTTGGCTTCAAGAACAGCCTGGAAGACGGGCAAGCCGGGGGTCCCCTGGTTCAACAGCAGGTGCTGGCTAGATAAAGGACTGTGATGGCCAGAAGAGAAGGCTGTGTGTGGAGGCCAAAGAGGTGGATGAGCAGCTAGGAAGCAGTGGAGCGGCAGGAAGTAGCGCTTTGGTAGCAGGAGGATGGCGCTAGATCCAGGTGCTGCCCTCGGAGTGTGGGCCTGCCCAGATGTGGCGATGCCTGCGGTGGAGGCCCCAGAGAGTGAAGCGTGGACTAGGTGCACTGGCTCAGAGGCAGGGGAAGCAGGAGTGGGAAGGGCCCATTTCAGGGGAAGAAGACAACGGGGAACCTCACTTTCTCCTTCCCGGTTCTGCCTCGCTCAGGGCCAAAATGTGGAGGAAATGGAAACTGGGGAAGAGTTCTTAGATCACAGAGGAGGGCAAGAGGCTGGCTTGCTAGTTTCAGGTACTCGGGCCTTCAATTTGAATAGAGAGCACCATGGGCAATGGGCAGGGACAGGTGGAAGAAGCAAGGGGACTGTCTGTGCTAGGTTGGGTCATGTGTCAGCTGTGTGACCTTGAGCGGCACGTCGCTTCCCATTCTGCACTGGCATGGAAGGCATGGAAGTTAGACTCCTGGAGCAGTTCTCCTTGTGCCTTGATTCCCAGAATGTGCGATTCCTGCGTCGGAGCTGCTGCGATTCCGAGAGTGGAATTTGGAGAGCAGTGTGCGATAATGCTTTGAAACCCTGGCTCCCCGGCTGTGAACCTGTCTGGCTGTCTGCATTTATTCTGTCAGCACACTGGGGATGGCAGTGGGGAGGGTAGGGGGGTGAGAGGTTCTTAAAAAAGAACTGAAGGCCAAGAACATGATGATCTGTTTCCAGCAGCTCTCAGGCAATAAATATTGATGTGGGAGGAAGCGTTCCTCAGCCTCCTTGGGGCTGTCTGTGTCGTGTGTTTGCAGTAACCCTGGGGGCCTGGACCACTAGGGCTACTTATGGGAGTAGGAGTGGGAGGAGAGCCCCAAAGAGCAGAATTGGCTGTTGGGAAGTCCAGGTCCCCAGAAGAGGATGTGTATCTTCTGTAGGGAGAGGAGATGGGCAAGGGGAGAACACAAAATGGGAACTGCATGGAAACCCCTTCTAGCATCCCCTCCCAGGATTAAGGTTCAGGGTCCCATAACTGTTCCCTCAGCTGTAAATGCAGTCTTTAAAGGTGTCTAGGAGATGGCAGTACATAATAGAAGGAATATGTGACCCAGAAATTGGGCTGAGCCTCCCAATCTGTATAATGAGCAGCAATTTTTTCAAGGTCTTCTAGCTCCGACAGGTTCCACTCTGTCTCCTCTGAGCGGCTCCACATCTCTGGAGCAGTGCCCAAGGAGCATTTTTATATGGGATTTGAGGAGTGAATTCCACACCCCCTACCCCAAAGAGCTCTGAGGTAGAGAAGGAAGGACAGGTGCAGAGACAGAGAGAGAGAATGCCCTGAATGCCAGCTCAGGTTTCTCCTAACACTGTGGCTGTGACAATGGTGAATTTTTACCTGGGGGAGTGCTCTGAAGAGTCTGAACAAAAACGGTCTCTTAGAGGCTCCCTGACAAATTCTCTGTCCCCCTGGACTGGGTGGTGCTGGTCCCCTCCAGAATTCTCTGATCCTTCTGAGAACCTGCCCTTGGCCAAGGGCTGGGAGGGATCCAGCCAGCGGCTCCCCAACAGGCAGGCCTTTTATATGAAGGACCCCAGCTCTGCCCAACCTCTGAGTACCACTGGACTCTGTGACCTTCCCTTGGGCCATTTTTACCAGGAGCTGATGAGTCTGTTATTTCTGGAAAAACCTCTCAGAGTCTGGGACTCTGAAAATTATATACAGTTTAAAAATTCTGTTTCTAATAGTTGGAGATTCTCAAGTAGTTGAGTTCCATTATTCTGAGGTTCTTTATCTGAGATAGTCTGTGACTCCCAAAGTCCACATTCCTAAATAGCTACATTTTGACTATGATTCTCTAAGTCTATGAAGCCCGTTGTTTCTCAGTGTACTTTGGGATAACGATCAGGAATGGGGACAGGCGCCAGAGGTGGTAAAGCTTCTTCTTTTATTTTTTTTTTAAGAGAGAGAGTCAATTTTATTTATTTTTCCATCTGCTTTTTGTTTTTCCTCCACTCAGTTGTGTATGTGGTGCTGGGGTTTGAACCTGCATCCTTGTGCATGCCAGGCAAGCGCTCTGCTGCTGAGCCACCGTTCCAGCCCCCAACCCATGGTTCTTAAAACTCAAGACTTAGGTCTTGTCTATTGGGATCTGCCAACATTCTCCTGGCACTTTCATGTTTCTACTGCAGCCTCGGCAAGACCGGAGGTGATGCAGGCCTTCCTGTCCCCTGAGCATCTCCCTTGCAAGCACTGCCTCTCAACCCATCCCAGCTAACCTGTGCACTCTGTGGCCTTCCCCAACCCTGGTAGTCCAGACTGTGTCTCCACGCTCATCCACCTCTCTCTACGGTCAATGGGCTTGAGTGATCATCAGTTTGGTGGCCCCTGTCCTTTGTATGAGGTCAAGTTCTAGCCCCAAAGGGCCAAGGGGCTCACCCCTCCCTCACACTTCTGGGATGGAGCCCTTTTGGAGGTGCTCTGTTTATGTGGTTTTCAAACCATTGATAACTCCACCATAGGGAGAATGAAAGGGAATGGCCCCAAGTAGGGCTAAAGGCCTTCCACCCTCTGTAGACACACACACACACACACACACACACACACACACACACACACACGCACACAAATTTTATGGTGGCTAGGCAAAGCTTTAACACTCAGCTATACCCCCAGTCCACTATACCAGTCTTTAGAAAGGTATTTCAATTGGGGAAAATGTTCTGTTACTAAAAAGCCATCTATTCTAGTCCAATGCCCCCATTTGACACAGATGACCAAGGCTAAGGAAGAAAAGAAGTAGCTGATTGAGCCCAGGAGGTACCATGTGCGTTCCCTTGGTGTCTGAGGTATCCCGCAGCTGCCGGCAGGGAGGCCAGTCCTGCGGCAGCGCTAGCCAACCCTGCACCATTCAGGTCCAGCTCTGCTACTCGCTAACTCTGAAACCTGCAGAAGGGGTTTACCACACATCTGCAGCTTAAGGCTTTTGTAAGAAATAAATCAGGCAAAGTGAGGAGGGCAATGGTTCAATGTCCAACAGGCTCCGCAAACCAGGAATGTAGCCAGGCAGGGGCAGTGTGGAGGGGCAAGCCTACAATCCCAGCTGCTCGGGAGGCTGAGGCAGGAGGATCACAGGTTCAAGGCCAGCCTGGGCAACTTAGGAGATGTGTCTCAAAATAAAAAGTAAAAGGAATCTGGTGCCATCGTGCATGACTATGATCCCTGTAACCCGGAAGGATCACAAGTTTGAGGCCATCCCCAGCAACTTGGTAAGGCCCTAAGCTACTTAAAGAGACCCTGTCTCAAAAAAATAAAATAAAAAGGTTGTAACTCAGTGGTAAAGTGCCACTGGGTTCAATCCCCGGTACAAGATAAATAAATAAAATGGGCTTGGGGTATAGCTTAGAAGTAGAGCACCCCTGTGTCAGGCTTGCTTAAGGAAAAAAGAACAGAAATACTGTCTTTTTCAAATAGTCTCTTTTTTATTCAAAGAGAGCGGGAGAGAGAGAGAAAGAGATTTTATTTATTTTTTCATTGGTTTTTGTTTTTCTCACACTTAATTATGTATGTGGTGCTGGGATTTGAACCTGGGTCCTTGCACATGCCAGGCAAGTGTGATACCACTGAGCCACCACTCCAGCCCCTCTAATAATGTTTTTTAAATGCTTTTGTTTCTTTTTTAATTTGTTGAATTATTTCAAATTTATCTTTTTAAATTGACAAGTGAAAATTGTACACATGTATGTTGATTTGATAAACATACATTGTAGAATGGCTAACATGCATTACCTCACATACTTATCTTTTGAGTGTATTTGTGTGACAAACACACTTAAAATGTATTCTTCTAGCCTGGCCTGGTGGTGCCCGTCTTTAATCCCAGCAGCTAGGGAAGCAGAGGCAGAAGGATCCCAAGTTTGAGACCAGCCTCAGCAACTTAGTGAGGCCCTATCTTTAAGTAAAAAATAGAAAGGGCAGGGGATGTTGCTCAGTGGTTAGGCACTCCTGGGTTCAATCCCCAGTACCAAAAACAAAGAAGGAAAAATGTGTACTCTTTTAGAAATGTTCAAGAATACAATATCATGTTAGTGACTGTAGTCACCGTGATATAAAATGGATTGCTTGCGCTTATTCCTCCTGTCTATCTGAAGGTTGTGTCCCCATTCCTCCACTCCAGCCCCTGGGCACCACCATTCTTCTCAGCTTCTAAGAGTTTCACTTTCCCAGATTCCACATATAAATGAGATCGTGCAGCGTTCGTCTTCCTGTGTCTGGCTTATTTCACTTAACATAATGCACTCCAGGTTCAACCGTCCTGTCACAGATAACAGGATTTCCTTCTCTTTTTTTTAAGAACAGTACTTCATTTTGTATATGTGCCACATTATCAGTTGATGGACACTTAGGTTGATTCCTTATCTTGGTTACTGTGAAAAATGCAGCAGTAAATAAACATAGGTGTACAACTCCCTTCCATTCTCTCTCTCTCTCTCTTTCTCTCTCTCTTTCTCTCCCTCTCTCTAAGCTTAAACAACAAACATTTCTTGCTTGCAGTTCTGGAGGCTGAAAGTCTGAGATCAGGGTGCAGCATGGTTGGGGTCTGGTGAGGGCTCTTCCTGGCTTGCACACGGTTCCTTATTCCTGTATCCTCATGTGCATGTGGCAGAACCAGATGTCCCTCTAATATACTAATTTCATTTCCTTTGAAAATACACCCAGCAGTGGGATTGCTGGATTGTGTGGTAGTTCTTTGAGGAACTTCCGTACTGCTTTCCATAATGGCCGTACTGATTTACGTTCCCGTCAACAGTGTGGTGGGTTCCCATTTCTCCCCATGTTTGGCAGTCCTTTTACCTTTTGTCTTTATTATAGTAGCCATTCTAACTGCAGCGAGGTGATGATATACTGTTGTGCTGGGGGTTTTGGTTTTTGGGGGTTTTTTGTTTTTGTTTTTGTTTTTTGGTACTGGGGATTGAACCCAGTGAGCTACATCCCCATCCCTTTTTATTTTAGTTTGAGACAGAATCTCACTAATTTTCCAATCTGACTTTGAACTTGTGATGTTCCCTACTCACACTCTGGAGTAGCTGGGAATACAGGCATGTACCACTCCACCCTGCTGGTTCTGAGTTTTCTGAAAGCCAAAGGGAAAAGAATGGCCAATTGCATGAATCTCATTGAAAGAAAACTGAAGTGTAGTTCAATCCTCATAGAAGCTCACATCTCCAGGTGCTCTACTAAAAACCCCTCTCCCCACAAATCTCATAGAGGGCTATGAAGTTCTGCGGTTGGCCCCATTCCTGCGGCTGCTTCCCATGGTGATGTGAGACGGAAGCTGAGAGCTGTCAACGAATTCCATATCACCCACCAGAGACAGCCCTGACTCCATGGGATTGGGGACCCAGTCCCAGGGCAGGACCTTCTGGAACTGAGTTCCACGCAAAGGATAGCTCCAGAATCCCTGGAGGCCCAGTAGCCAATAGGGCCTTGGGTGGGCTGAGCCATACATAGCGTGCTGTGCTCACATCTTGCAGCAGTCAGCACAGAGTCCTCAGAGAGGAAGTTCCAACAGCCCTGTGCCCAGGCCTGCTGACCTGGACAAACCACAGCCCAGATGGGGTCACACTCCAAGCCCCCCTCTGAGCAGAAACACAATGTTTCCTGTTTTTGGAACCCACTATTAGTCATCTGTCCTCAAAACAGATGGGGGACAAGAGTCAGAAAACTACTAAGAACACAGAAGACAGGAGCTCCGGATAAGTGAGGGCTCCTAATAGCCACAGAATAAGGCCCAGTCCTTTAGTCTGACCCCAAACCTCCTAGGTCTGCCTCCAGTCAATCTCTAGCACCAAATTTTGCTGCCCAGCGAGTCACTCACTGTAGTCAAGTTGGTGTCCCAACTGCCTGTCCCCACTATGATACGCTAGCTTATACTATACCCTGCTTCAAATCACCTCTCCCCTCCTGCCCATCCAGTCCCAACCTCTCTCCTCCCTGACACCCCTGACACCCCAGCCCCTGCAGATCTGTCTGTCCTCTCCTGTATGTACTTCCCACGCGTTTTCACAGCATGGGGCAGGCATACAGGAGAACCTGACTTTGAGAATCTGCTCTGGGGCCTCAGTCTTCTCTTCTGTAAAATGAGTGAACAGCTAATGCCCTACATCAGACAGGCTGCAGTGGGAATTTAATGACACTGTGGATTTGACAGTGTGGTGTAGACCTGCAGGGATGTACATGTGGGAACAAATGGCACTGTTGATGTTTTATCTGGGGACAAGGAACTCCCAAGATTCTTCTTGTCTTTCAAGGGCGAGCCTAACTCTCCCTGATAGGAAATGTTGGAAAGTTCCCAGGCCCTCTCCAGCTTCTCCTATTTCCTTCCTTGGGGCAGCACCCCACTCCTAGCACCTTCTCCTTTAGCTGTCCAGCCTCCTTGCCCCACTGTGATGTTCCTCCCAGACCACTCTCCCATAGCGTGCCCAGGAGCGAGGAGATTTGCTAACTCTCTGGAAGTTAACAGGACCAAAATAAATATCATATGAGCCACATATGTAATTCTAAATTTTCTAGTAGCCACATTCCAAAGTAAAAGAAATTAATTTTTATAATATTCCATTTAACCTACTATATCTAAAATATTCTAATTTTGGCATACAATCAATCTAAAAATAATGAAATCTTTTCCATTTTTATACTAAGTCTTCAAGATGTAATGTGTATTTTACACTGAGGACATATCTCAATTTGAACTTGCCATAATTTAGGTGCTCAATAGTCACATGTGGCTCTAAGATATAAATGGATAATTGATCCAAGTAAGAACATTTAAATGGTCGATCTCATTGAAAGAAAACTGGAAATGTAGTTCAAGCCTCATAGAAGCTCACATCTCCAGGTGCTCTGCTAAAACCCCTCTCCCCATAAAGCCCATAGAAGGCTATGAAGTTCTGCAGATGGCCCCATTCCCGTGTCTGCTTCCCATGGTGATGTGAGATGGAAGCTGAGAGCTGTCAATGAATTCCATATCGCCCACTGGAGACAGCCCTGACTCCATGGGATTGGGGACCCAGTCCCAGGGCAGGACCTTCTGGAACCCGGTGGGGAGAAATCATGAATTTCCTACCTATAAGCTTGACTTGAGTCTCAGTGCTGCCTCTTTCAAGTTGTGTGGTGTTGAACAAGTCACCTGACCTCAGAGGTAGTTTGCACATGTGATGGAGCATTCGATTCCTTCCTTTGCAGGTCTCAGCAAAGATAGAGCAGGTTTATGTATGTGGAGCCCAAAGTCCTCATTCCCAAGGCCTCAATCCCCAGTTCTTCTCACCCCTGGGGTACTCTGTGAACCCTTTGCCTATCTCTGAACATTATAGTGCAAGAGCTTCTCACAGCATGATAGCATCTCCTCTTGTGTTTTTATTTTTTGTCCAAGAACCTGATGTTGGCTGCAGCCACTGCTGGTTACAACCATCTTTTATACTTTTTTTTTTTTTTTAAGGAGAGAGGGACAGAGAGAGGGAAAGAGAGAAAAAGAGGAAATCAATTTTTATTTAGTTTTTCATTTGGCTTTTGTAGCTCAGACACTTCATTGTGTACATGGTGCTGGGGTACGAACCCAAGTCCCTGCGCATGCGAGGCAAGCGCTGAAACCGCTGAGCCACCACTCCAGCCCCTTTTAGTCCTTCTTTTAATGGGAATCTATCAGATGCTCACAATTTTGCCCCAGGAACCAAGGTTTCAACAGAGAACAAGATAAACATGTTTATTGCTCTTGCAGAACTCAGAGCCTAGCAGGGAAGATAGACCTGGAATAGGGTTTGACCCAGATCTAAGTGTTATATAAGGTAGACTTTTCCCCCCTGTACTGGGAATTGAAGCCAGGGGTGCTCTGCCACTGAACTAAATCCCTAACACTTTTTATTTATTATTTTGAGACAGGGTCTCAGTAAGTTACCCAGGCTGGCCTCAAACTTGCTGTCCTCCTGCTTCAGCCTCCTGAGTCACTGGGATTACAGGCATGCACCTGGTGATAAATATTCTTTATTTTCTCTAGGAATCAACTTAATTCCTACTTTAAGTGCCCATTGTGCCAGATCATCCATAAACTGAACCTCTGCCCTTCTCAGGGTTCTCCCACCAAGTTGAAGCAAAAGGTCCTAAGGTTTTCGTGCCCAGGCATTAGGAAGGCTCCACCCCACCAGAGGACGTTAACGATGACCATGCCTCCCTGCTATCCTGGGTGCCTTTCAGCATGCTTGGAACAGCGTGTAGCCTGCCCCTCAGACTGCCTTCTAGGGTCTATGTCAGAGGGTGGCTCCCCACTGCTCCTAGAACCCACAGAGTGCTCAGTGCCTGCCCAGTCCTTTTCTTTCCCAGTGTTTAGCCGCAGAGAGAATGGCTTTCCCTTCCTCTCCTTCTCCCAGGCCTCCCTCTCCTCACACCCTCTGCAGCACCCAACAGAATTCTCTGTGACCTCGAGCTTCTTCGAAAACAAAAGCTAGGAAGGAAGACCTGGCCACCCATTAGTGTTTTCTGTCCTGCCACAAAACTCCCCTGAGGCCAAGAAACCCAAAGCCTGCTCCCAGTTGGGATGAAAGAAGAGAGGAGTTAAGGAAAACCCAAGGGAGAGAAAGACACGTGAATTCATATTGGAATGAATGGCTTTCAGCAGCCAGCCGGGGAGGAAGGCCGTATGTACAGAGGAATCCAACATTTCCCTCATGAGACAGATGACGGAGAAGAAAGATGTCAGACCCTTTGTCAGGGTGTTGAGGCCTGTAGGGACCACAAGGAGACAACATGGGGAGAGCAGAGGTAATACTGGAGCAGCTCAATCTACCCTCTCCAGGACCACATTCCTAGTTACAGGGCAGCTTCTTCCAAACCATTCTTTACCCTGCGTTTATGTCTTCTTCCGTGGCATTTATTCCTTCTAATTCCGAGCACAGCCTGCATAGAAAACTGTAGCAAAATCAGACCCCACTGTGTCACTTAGATCTGTGAATGACCCTGGATCAGTAACAACTTCTCCAGGACTGGTTTTCCTCATCGAAAAAATGCGCACAGCGATAGTTCAGGTTGGGGATGCAGGAGGACTCCCCTGGGCACCAACTCAGTGCTCAGACACAGGAATGGAGTTGTGTGTCTGGGTTCAATACTAGCTGGGTCACTTTCAAGTGTGTGACTTGAGGAAAGTTATTTCATCTCTGCGTCTGTTTTGTCGCATTAACAAAAGGGATTTTAGTGGCATCTACTTCAGAAGGCTGCTGAGAGGGCTCCGTGAGTTAGCACTAGTCCTTAGAAGTGTAGTGGGTGTAGCAAGTGCTAGTGGGCATCAACCACTGTCGATCGCTCTCTCCTTCCTTCTTCTTCTTCTTCTTTTTTTCTTTTTTAAAGAGAGAGGGACAGTGAGAGAGAGAATCTTTTCTTTTTTAAAGAGAGAGGGACAGTGAGAGAGAGAATCAATTTTATTTAGTTTTTCATGTGGCTTTGGTTGCTCCGACATGTCATTGCATACATGGTGCTGAGGTTTGAATCTACATCTTTGTGCACGCAAGGCAAGTGCCATCACCACTGAGCCACCACTCCAGCCCTCCTTCCTTCTTTCTGAATCTAAAATGGTGATTGTGCCTCCCACACAAGTCTTCTCTTCCCCATACCCGTCCTTCGTGGAGGCCATCCTCACCCAGGCTGGAGGCTCACACTCTGGGTGTCCATGGGCATCCTTATACTGTTGGCCCAACGCTGAGCACATCCTCTTTGTCGTGTGGTCTGACTTTTCCCACAGGAGGATGGGGGTTGTTTTCTCTTTCCCTAACCCTCCAGCCCCCATCCTGTCCCATCAGAGGGTGAAGAATAGGATGAGCCTGGAGACCTGCACCAGCCCCACCTCATGGTAGCACTGGAGGCTCTTGCTCCTGCTGGACTCTCCAGGTGATGACATTTGTGACATAATAACTGAAGAGAGAGATGTGGTAGTCATTGTGTTGGTGATGTTGATAGCGGTGGTAAAAGTAGAAAAGATGTTAATGGTGGCAGTGACATGGATGATGGTGGTGGTGTTGGGATAGGTGACATTGATGGTAGCAGTTATGGTGACACTGATAATGATGCCAGGAATGGGGATATAATTGGTGATGATAGTAGTGATGATGATATGACTGTGAGTTGACAGTGTTCCTGGTGACATTGGTGGTGATGATGGAGATGAGGTTGGTGACACTGATACTGGTAAAGACCCTGGCAGATATAATGAGGTTCATGAGACAGGAACTGATGATTCTGATAATCATATTGGTCCAAGTGACAGTGATACAATAGCAATTATGCTGGTTGTGATGACTACGACAGAGATAATGGTAGTAATCATCATATAATTAGAATGTTACAGAACTGGGGCTTTCCAGGAAACTGAGGCAGTGTGAAGACCTCTTCCCACTTCAAATCCCATTGCTGTTTTTTTAACAGACAGAGGCACAGTGGGAGAGGGAGAAAGAGAGAATCAATTTTATGTAGTCCTTTATGTGGCTTTCATTGCTCTGACACATCGTTGTGTATGTGGTGCTGGGGTTTGAACCCTTGTCCTCATGCATGCCAGGCAAGTGCTGTAACCGCTGAGCCATCTCTCCAGCCCTCAGATCCCTATTCTTGCAATCAAGTTAGAAAGATGTCAAATGTGTATGTCACTCAGAGTAACAGAAATGAGTTTATTGAATAGATAGGAAAGGGAAAGGGCACACTCTCAAGTGAAAGAGTGGGTCCTCAGAGAGGAGAGGGACAATGTGCCTCTCCTGCACTCCAGTTTTATTAGGGATCCCAGAGAAGTTTCTAGAAAGTCCCATCCAGGTTCACCTCTTGACTTTTGACAAGATGACATCAGACTTTCAAGTCTTTGCTGCCATGACAACTCTAGGTCACCTTGGGCCATGTTAACCGGTTCTATTTAGTTTTTTTTTTTTTAAGAGAGAGAGGGGGACAGTGAGAGAGAAAGAGGATCAATTTAGTTTTCCACATGGCCTTCATTGCTCCAATACTTCGTTGTGTACATGGTGCTGGGGTTCAAACCTGTGTCTTCATGCATGCCAGGCAAGCGCCGTAACTGCTGAGCCATACCTCCCGCCTCTCTAATTGGATTCTTAGCTATACATACATTCTTCCAGGTTTTGTGGTTAGGAAGAATTATTCTTACCTCCTTGAATTTCAGGATCTGGTCACAAAAGCCTCCCCCTGCAGGGTAACTTGAGTTCCTCTAAATGACATTATTTCTGGCCTGCATTTCACCTGCAGATAAAGGTAGTTTGCTGAGGAATGTGACATAGCCTGTCCACTTAGGCCAGGCAGTACTGCAGGTAAATTGCTTCTTGGAGACGAAAGCATATGGGGGTCAGCACAGTAGGCCCATATCATAGAATTATTCACTTAACCTCTCGTTCCCACCATTTGCATCTGTCTGTCCCCTAACACTATCATTGTAAATAAATTGGTCCCTCATTCAGGATATTGGAGATGTGAATGGGGGTGGTTTTTAAGGTGATATAAATAATACTGATGATGGTGGTTATGGTGGTAATTTTCATGGTCCCCTTAGTGACTATTGAAATGCTAATGATGGTGCTGACACAGTTTAGCCACAGAAATTTCAGGATTCTCTCTTTTAAAACCCCTTGTTGAGTACCTATAGGTCCCAAAACAAATAGAACTCTGCCGGGCCCCATTGCTCCTGATGGAGTGACAGAGCTCCCTGGCCCAGCCCACAGCCATCTCTGGTAGGATCTCTGGCACCCAGCTGACTGTGCTTGGTTGTTTCTCCAGGGTGAGAACTCTCCCTCTGAACAGAATCCTGGGGAGTCCCTGAAGAAGGAGGATGGCCTAGCCCAGATTGCACCAAACCTCACTGTGATCCAGTTCATCAAAGGTGAGTGCGTTGAGGCCAGGTGAGGAGGAGGCAGGGCTGGAGATGCCCTTGAGACCCTGTAGGACCCAGCTGCTACCTGCCTTTCTTGATTCATCTTCTATTCCTGCAGGCCTTTCATGGGCACCACACATTCCTGTGAGTCTTTGCTCATGTGGTCCTCTCTGCCTGGAACATCTTTTTTATTGCCATCTGTCAAAATCTTCCTTGCCCTTCTAGGTCAGCTCAAGAGCCACTCTTTCCTCCAGCATCCCTGGCTTTCCTAGCAAGCAACGCTGTTTCCCTGCCTCCTCTAGGCTCTCAGATCCCTCAGAGCTTCTATATCAGCTCACATCTGCACTGTGTACTTGTCCAGCCCTTCTCCCAAGTGGTGAGGTCCAGAAGGTCAAGGCCTATGCCCTTCTCCCACCCACCAATGAGCCTGAAAACAGGTCCCTCAGTAAATACTTTTTTAAGTTCCCAGGTTGTGCCATGGATAAAGGGAGCTCGGGGCAGAGATCCAGAGACCTAAGTTTTGTTCTGGGTCATTACTTCTCTCTGGGCCTCAGTTTCTCCTGTGCAATTTCTCAATACAGTGAGACTTAGGCTCAATGAGATAAGGGAGATGCAGTTCTGATTCTGAGACTATGAACTCAATCCATCAATAACCAGAGCTTACATTGTGACCATGCAGACCTTTTTCAAGAGTCCAATCCCATGAACGCTGATTGAATGTCTGCTATGTGCCAGGCTCTGGGAGAACGCTGGGTGGCAAATCAGACAACCTGGATTTGAGGCCTGCCCCGTACACTCAACGTCCGATCTTGTAGAGCTCCTTTCTGTCCCTGAATTTCCTCATCTGAAAGACTGAGTCGATAATCTTTGCCACTCTCCAGGATTATTAGGAGAATCAAATAGGATGATAAATGGAAGTCCCTGTACATTGTTTTTTTAAACTATGCTTCCATAAGGTACAGTTATTTCCATTTTCACTCCTACCCCACTGTTCTTATTCTGATGCCCTAGGAGCATGGAGGGGGCTGTGGTTTAGGAGGGTGTCATTCACCGTCCCTCACTGGGGACTTTTCAACAGGCAAGAATTGGGCCCACTTCTTTGGAAGAGCTTCTTAAGACTTGATGTTGGGGTAGCAGTAATCTAGCCCCCCCCCCCGACCTCCAGCCTTCCTAGGGAAGGGGTTGCCCAGACTCCATGGGGCTGGGCCTCGAGGCAGGGGCCTGGGATCCCTAACCTCAGGTCACCCCCAGCTACTGGAAGGCCTTAGCACACTGCACCGTGGAAGAGCTTTTTAATCACTGCCTTGGCTCCTGCCCAGAGGGAAGTTGGAGCCAATTGCTGAAATCAAATCCTACAGTTGGTGTTCAAGACCAGCTTGTCTCTGGTAGTTTCAGCATCTACATGAGCCTGCAGGAGACCAGGGCAGGGCTGACTGCAGGCTTTGCAGCCAGTTAGTCATCCTGCTTTCTGGGCTTCTACTTAACTCTGGAGTGGTCATTCTGACCCAGAGCCTGGCCTTGACC
>PVKS010033923.1:0-14375 GCA_004027875.1 Aplodontia rufa | reverse complement strand
ATAATTCTTTTACACCTATATTTTGTATATTTTGTAACAGACGTGTTATATATACAGTGTAGCAGTCATGGTATCCACAATAAATATACAACATTGGGGGAAAACACATGCTCAAATTTGGCAAAAGCTCTACCACTGGGCTACGCACCAGTCCCACAAGTACTCTTCATCATCTTCCGGTACCTATTTCATGACCAAATCCTCACATTTTTCTAACAGAGGATTTGATCCTTCATAGTCATTCTGACTACCCAGTCTTATTAATTTAGAGCTTCGGGAAAGGCCTCTAGTAGTTGTTAAGTTCTCCACTGCCATCTTGCATTAAACTGTAAATGGGTCCCTTAAATGTTTGGAGAGCTTCCAACTATCTCCAAAAGTCAAAGCTCTTGTCCATGATTTTAAAACTCTGTCCCATTCTTAAACTGTTCTTTCCCCATAAACCAACTGGAATTCCTTAAATAAGTCAGACAAATGTATTCACCCTTCATCAAGGGACTCAGTCCTCCAGTCCATACTCCGTGACGCACAACGAGTCCAGGCGAACAAATCAAGTTCTTTTTCCTTCAGAATTCTCTTCAACCTTCCCTTTCCTCTAACTGCCTGCCCTCCTCATTCCTGGGATTTTAGTGTTGTTGGGATCAAGTCTCTTCTCTTTCCAGAAACCGTGAGCAGGATCGCGATGGTGCCCGCTTGTGTTCGTACTTCCACTGTGTCTCTGATCTCAGCCCCTAAGACCCGCCTCCCCTTCGGGACACTGAAGTTTGTTTAGGGCCTGGGCGCGGGGGCCCAGCAGGTTCTCTCCGACCTCAGCTGCTGGGTGCCGAGGCCGCCTAAAGCAGGCGGCTTTGGAAAGAAGGCCGTGAGGGCAGGACTGACTGGGGCGCCCTCACCGTTGCTCCCAGTGGAGCAAGGTACTGAGCAAGCGGCAGACAGCACTGAAGTGCTGCGAAGCCGCTCAGAGCCACCTCAAAATCCTCAAAAAGGGGCCAACAGGGATCAGGGCGGCTAGGAGGAGGCCTGGTAGGTGAAGGAAAGCGGGTGAAACGCTGGACCCCGACGGAAACCGGGAGAGGCGGGGCAGAGTGAGGACTCGACTTGGGCTGCTCCGCCGTCCCGGTGGCCCAGGTGGCAGGGGTGACCCTTACAGCGCTCGTGGAGGGGAGGTGTTGGGGAGCATCCCCCACTTACCGAGAAGCGACTGAGGCGGGAGGCTCCAGCGGCCTCCCTCCCAGCCTAAGCCACGTCAGCTCCGTATCCTCACACCATCCGCCGCGACACCCACCGCCACCGTGTCCCGACAGGGACTGAGCCACTGGCAATAGGAACGGAAAATAAGACTGGGACGTCGACCAATCAGAGCTAGCCTCAGACCGTTACCAGGGCGACCAGGCACGCCTTGTTTGTTACTATAGTCCTCCAGGATGACGTAAACCAATCAACGCCCTAAAAATTCTCCGCTTCCTTAAAGAAACAGCCAATGGATTGTAAGGGTTTGGTGAAGGGCGGGATCAAATGCGCGTGAGTGTCCCGGAAGAATATGGGGAAAGGCCGGAAAGGCCGGGAGGAAGGGCGTTATGGAAAGGTCAGATGTTGTCGGCGGGAGTTGGACGTTACCGTTGACGGTCGTTATTCCGCCAGGGTGGCTGTGACCGACCCAGATCGAGGCTTAGGTTTCTGCGGAGAGTTTGGACTGAGGTCACGACCTGCCATTAGGTTGTTGAATGAACAATGAGAAAGGATATGGGTTTTGATCCTCCGGTCATAAAATAGCTAGAGCCGGAAAGTTGGTTTCTGGTATGATCTTTTCATTTTGCAACAGTGAGAGCCGGAAAAGTGCCATGCCCAAAGGCAAATGGTGACTAGGACATGGCCTTAATATGACAGAAGATTGACGGAATCTCTAAAGACATATAAGTGTGAGAAATAAGTAATAGTGAACAGTAGGAAAGTGCCTCTTGGGAACTGGCGCTTCAGCCGTTCTTCAGGCAAACGGTGAGATTTGAGGGCTCACACTCCAGAATGTTAATGAAGCGCTCCAGCTAGAAACTGAAATCACTCATGCTCAGCTTTATGTCCTTAAGTAAAGCAGGTCGGGGAGACCAGCCAACTCTGGTCTTTTTGTCTCAGGTACTTTCGTTACAGTAAAAATAATAATGGTTTGAATTTTTTGGAACTCATGATGTACCAGGTATTAACTAGCCCCTTATATGTGCATCCTCAACCCTTGGAAGTTCAAGCATCAATTCACTAAATTTGTAGTCCCCTTTAGTGATATACTTGTTTTGCTGGGGTCCCCACCCAAGCATTTTGCCACCTAACATGTTTATCTTATTTTCTCCTCACTAAATGATTAGTTCAAACAAAATGGATTTTTGTCTTTTGTGATCTCAGCTATATCTCCAGGTCCCAGAACAGTACAGAGGCAGGCACCCTGTAAAGTGTACATGATTATTCTCATTTTTCACATGATACAATAAAATTTCAGAAGGTTAATTTACACAGGGTCATATAATGAAAGCCAGAACCAGAATTTGAGTTAATGCCAGAGCAATGGAGCACTTTTATCAATTAAGTTCTCAAATTCCTGATTGTACCCACCCAAAAAAAGCCCACTCCTGGATTATTTCAACCACTGATGTCTACTAATAACTTTTGAGTGCAGAATGCTACAGGGTCATCAGAACAATGTCAGTGTCATCAGTAACATCAGTGCCATGAGCACTACACATTCCAACTTTGCTCCATCCTCAGGACATCACCAAATCCTTAGTGTGTCTTCAACTCCTCTCCCATTTCCCACAACATTTAACTGAACCTTTTACATCCTTTTTAAGTCTCAACCCCATAACTACTCCCCATGTTGCCTAAAGATGAATTTTCTTCTACCTTAGAAAAACAAAAGCCATCATATGAGAGTCCTATTAACTATTCTCTTACACAAATTTTACCTTTTTTTGGCACTTCCTTGATTCCGCATTTATCCTCGAATTGATCTTTCAGTTTTAAAAGAATACTTTCTTGTGGGAGAGGATATTAGAAAGTTGTGTGTGGTAGGCCTTTTTATAGCCCTATCTTTTTTTTTTAAGAGAGGGACAGAGTATCAATTTTTTTTATTTAATTTTCATTTGGCTCTGACACTTTGTTGTGTACATGGTGCTGAGATTTGAACATCTTCCACATGCCAAGCAAGTGCTGGAACTGCTAAGCCACCACTGCATCCCCTAACCCTCTCATTCTTGAATGAGTATAGACTGGTCACTCAGAATTACTGTTGTCTCTGGGAAATGGAGAAAGATGGGGTAGAAAGGTCAAAGAGCTAAGAGCACTGAAGGACTAGAAATAATTTATAATGCAATTTAAGTGAAGACTGTGGGCTCTGTGAGGGTGATTGAGATGATAAAAGATTATAGAAGTTGGCCCAGAGAATATAAGAGGGCAAAGGATAGTGAAGGCTTATGCAACACTATGTGCACAAACTGAGAGTTGATCTATGATATTACTGAGCTGATATACAAGGAGTAGGTCATAAAACGGTATGTGCCATATTATGATAAGGGTTTTGATGTTTTTCTGAAATCACAAAATTCTGCAATCTCTATGTGTCCTTAGAGAGTGACCATTCCCCTAACTTGAAGTACAGTGGAGCTATAAGTAGTTTTAATACCCTTGTGCTATAGCTTGGCTCTGGAATGCCCCCAAAAGCCCATGTGTTAAAGGATGTTGTGGAAACTTTAGGACGTAGGGCCTGGTCCTCAGGTCACTGGGGATGTGACTTGAAAAAGAAAGTGCAACACCGTCCTCTTTCTTTTCTTCCTTGAGTCCCATGAGATAAGTGTCTTTGATCTGTCACATCTCCCCATGATGTGCTGCCTCCTAGCAGACCCAGAAGCAATAAGGCCAACAGATCATGAACTAAAACTAAGCAAAATAAAACAAAAACCCAGCTGAAATAAATCTTTCCTATTTATAAGTTTATTTATCTCAGATAGTTATTAACACCCTGCCATGGAAACACCAACTGATTACCAACCTTGGATTTGCTCCTCTTTCTCTTCATGAGGCCCTGTGTGGTTTCCCGGAAAAGGAAATACCTGTCCTTTGGAAGTCTAGTGTAGTCTGGGATGCTATAACAGAATACCATAGACTATATGATTTATAAATAACAAAAACTTATTTTTCAGTGCAGAAGGCTGAGAAGTCCAAGACCAAGGTACTGGAAGAGGGTCCATTTCCTGGTTAATAAATACTATCTTCTCATATGGTGAAAGAGACAAAGGAGCACTTTGGAGTCTCTTTTTATAAGAGTACTAATCCAATTCATGAAAGCTATAACTTTATGACCTGCTTTCACAAAGGCCCCATGACCTAATGCCATCACATTGGGGGTTAGATTTCAATATGAATTTTGAGGGGACACCAACATTCAATCTGAAAGCCAGAAAAGCAATTGCCTATAAAATAGTCTGGATTGTATACTTTTCATCAGAGACATTAACAATTCCTAAGTATTTTCTCTATAGTTAATGGCTAGTCAGACTTTTCTACTTTTTCATGAGTCCAGTTTGTAAATGTGTACACACACACACACACACACACACACACTTACTTTTTACTTTTGGTACAGTTTCAAATTTACAGAAATATTAAGCAGTAATTTATATGAAAATATTTTTGTGTGCTTGACCTGCAGAGCTCTGGATCCTTACGTTTTACTTCCCTACATGAGCAAAAATCCCAGTAGTAGATAGAGTGTATCAAATATCCTATAGTCAAAGCCTGAAAAAAAAAAAAGCCCAAGTTGGCGGGGCAACCAAAAACCTGGCAGAACTACTAGCATTTAAGATTCACCCACATGCTTATATAATAGACTGTCTACTGGAATGGGGTCTGGTGCTAAACATAGCTGTAGGAAGGGCCAGAGATAACAATATATAGGAAATATATATTCAGGAAGGGACAGGGAGGTGATAGCTAGAGAAGCAAGTACCTGGATCTCCTCCAACCTGGGCTTCTAAACATATTGGGGGTGGATGCAGCAATCTTCAGATGCATTTTTCCTTCCTGACTTACTTCTTTTGGTGCTAAGCCATATTAATAGTGCTAAACCTGACATCTCTCTAAAGAGTCAGAGTACTAGAGAGAAGGCCAGGATTGGGTTGGTGAATCTATAAAAAAAGCAGAGTCATCACAGGGTACAAGAAAGGGGAACCCATTGTAGCTAGAAGAATTTTGGGAAAGACATCTGAACTCTGATAGAGATAAGTCCAAGGAAATAAAGGGAGAAAGATAAGTGGATCGTGAGTCTTAGATGGATGGCCCTAGTGCCCAGGGCTATAGGGAGGGAAGTACCAGGTGGGATGATGGGCCTGTGGTGAAATAAAAACAGTCCCATGAGAATAGAACCTGAATTGCCATATGGTCCTTGGGACCCCCTAGGCCACCTGTTATGTTAGGTCTGCATCTCCTTTATATTCCTTGCATTCTCCAAAGTCATCTCTATTTTATTTTTCAGTTCCCTGGTGTAGAAGTCAGTAGTTTTATTTTGTGATGGTTAAATAATTGTCCGTGGGGTTATCGTGACTGTCTTGGAATGCTGACTACCTCCAACCAGAGCAACTGACTATATTCCTACACCCAGGTGAGCACCTAAAAGATGGATAATAGAACCACCCTCACTCCCATAACTGTTCCCCTGATTCAACACAAATGCCCAAATGCATATAGAACATCATGTAGACATCACTATTTTTTGTCTCCCCACCCAGAAACATTGTGAGCTTTGTAGATGCTCACGTTAACCTCATGTTCTCATGTAGCCAAGCACTGTGTCAACCACATTTATGTAGATTACATCTTTTATCCTCATTAACAATCTAACTCTATATGGTTTAGTACAAACAAACTGACATTTAATGAGGCTGAGTGTCTTCCCCAAGGTTGCACATGTCAAAATTGGTGGAGCCAGCATTCAAGTTCATACATTCTGAAAGGTATGACTAACTCATGTTAGTCTCCAGCTATTTCAGTACCCTCTGCAAACTTCTCTTTCACATTTGCAATAGAGCTCTGCAGAAAGGGTTTGCTATTGTCCAGGGAAGCAAGCCAGCATTCTGGGAGTTGCATGATCCTGGCAGACATTTAAGAGCATCCTTAGGACTGTAGCTACAAGAACCAGTAGTACAATTAGCTCTACAGTGAATTTCCTCTGGAAACTGGGGGAAAAGGAGTTTATTGGTAAGCCATTGTTGGAATACCTACTGGGAACTTTGCATATAACTAGCACTCTAGTGGACATAATAAAGTAGAAAATTTTGCCCTCAAGATGTGTGCAATCCAATTACACAATTCTATTTGTATATAAAAATGCCTTAAAATAACCAACCAGCTTACAGACACATTAAAAGGAATTACATGCATCATGCATAGGCTCAAGTGTCACATACTGAAGGATTGATCAGTTATATGCTTAAAATCAATGCCTTTTAGAAATTACGTTGGAGGAAATGTTTGGAAGAGGAGAAACATGGGTGGGAAAGATGAAGCAGGTTGGGCACCGAATGTAGTAGAATGGGTTAAACAAAGGAGAGAGGCTGTTTGTCTCTTCCAAAACTCTGGCCCATTTTGATTATTTGGTCTTGTCTTAAGGTGATGTATTTCCAGTTTCGATGCTTCCTCAAAAACTTCAAATTATAACTAGAGATGACCTAGCTTCAGTACCATGGTTCTTTTTTTTTTTTTAAAGGGAGAAACAACTTTATTTAGTTTTTCACATGGCCTTAGTTTCTCCAACACTTAGTTGTGTACGTGGTGCTGGAGTTTGAACCCGGGTCCTCGTGCTTGCCAGGCAAGTGCCGAAACTGCTGAGCCACTGCTCCAGCCTGAGTACCATGGTTCTAAGCTGGCTAAAACCTGAGAAGTTTAACAAATTCTGACACAGCCCCAACTCAGAAGTCCCTTGAAAGACTTGTTCAAAATTGAGAAAACTCCAGTTTAAGTTTTTGTTAGGGATGAATAAAAGTTCTAAGCCTGACATGTAGGAGAATTACACTCCATGCTCAAGGGCCTTCAAAAGTAGATAACGGAACCATATATTTAAGCGTTCTCTTACAGAATCTGGCACTCTGAGCTACATCATTTCTCTACCTCTTCTTAAACATGTCCAGAGCTAACCACTGATGCCATGTCTCCTTTGGAGACAGCCTCTGAAGTTGGAAAAGTCAGAAGTTGGGCCACATGATTGTGGTAATTCAAAATCACTATTGACAAAGTATATATTTTTACATTACATCAGTGTCATATTAGTATATTAACTCGGTTATTAAGGACTATTTTGTGAGTTCCAACATCAGAGTCTTCACTAACAAAGCAAGTTTGAGCACCAGAGACTATTTTTGAGTCCAGGGACTCTGTTCCGATAGGTTCCTTCTGTAATCTGAATTCTCTCTTACTTGCTGTCTTAAGCCGTTTCCTCTCATTCTGTACTCCTGTAGTGGATCCTAGAAATGAGGATGGAAATAGAAGTAAAGGACAGTTATCCTCCACCTTGCTACTGCTATACCATCCATGGTACTGAGGAGGGGAGTCAGATTCTTGTACTGGGAAGCCCCTAGGCAGTGGGAGAGCAGCTGCACTTCATCTATGAACCTTACCAAATTCCACTAGCTTCAATGCTTCTTCCTGATCTTGCTATTCCCTCATTCTCCTGAGTCTTCTCTGAATCTTGTGTTGTTTTCATCTCTTAAGAAAAGGGTTCCACCCACCAGCATTTTTGTGTCTCAATTGTAAACTAGTGTATAGAAATAGAGGAACAGACTGAGGTAGATTTTACTTATGCCAATCTGGGTACCTTTTTTATATCACAGTTTGTTTCAGTTTCATGGGATGGAGCTTATAAATCACTGATATTTTCTGAGTGATAGGAATGTGTTTGTGTCTTTGTTCTTCATGATGGATCCTTAGATCATACCTGACTTTATGTCAAAAAGAAGATTCAGAATGGGGGCTGAGCCATGCCAGAAGGATCAGTCATGTGATTAGTGTGTTGGGGCATTGAGACGTGTGATGTGTTTTTAACCTCTAGAGAAGGGTGTGGGACTGAAGAGAGCTGAGTTCAGTGACAGTGATTCAATCAGTCACAACTATTTAATGAAATCCCAATAAAAATCTGACCACCAATACTCAGTTGAGCTTCCTGGATGGAAGGCACATCAATTTGCCAGGATGAGGGCACACATTCAGGATCCTCTAAATGTTTTTTATATAACTGGTTCTGATTTGTATCCTTAATAAAACCATGATCATAAGAATAGTTCTTTCTCAAATTCTTTTAGTTGTTACAGTGAATTATTAAACCTGAAAAGGTTGTGGAAATTCTTAAATTTGTTGCCAGTTAGATCCCTAAACCTGTGGCTGGTACCTGAAGTGAGCATTTTTTGAAGAGAGAATGCTCTTCACTTTTGGAGTCTGTTAACTCCACAGGGATATCTTCAAAATTGCATTGTGGTATTGCAGAGGGTTTGAGTCCAACACGTCAGTTTAGGTAGGTTTTATCCATAGTACAACATAGATGGCAGATTTTTTAGCTGCTGTTAACCTGTGCTTAGGGTGGAGCCTAGGAAGCTTGGTTTTCCCAGTGTTCTTGTCCCACCTTCTACTGTCACCCATCTCTGTATGCCTTTTACCACAGACGTCTCTCTCCATGCATTTACTCCTGCCGTAGGGGTAAACTGCCATTGCTTTTTACTTTATTCTAGGCTAGTTGTTGGAACTGAGGGTGTTTTGTTGCCCTGATCCAGTCTAAATGTTGGGTCTGGTCTCTTTTGCTTGTGCTTAAAAGTAGGGTTTTCTCAGAATTCCTATTAAGAATAATAGGATAAATTTCAATGGCAGCCAAACTGCTCTGTGGTTGGTCTTGGGTAGGAGTTTCCTGCCCAGCATCAGAAACTCTGTTTTGTATTGACATAGGATTTTTGGACCCAAGATAATTTTTCTTCATTTTTAAAAATATGGTACACTTCATGAATTTGCATGTTATTCTTGTGCAGGGGGCACACTAATCTGTTATTCCAATTTTAGTATATGTGCTGCCGAAGATAATTTCTTGTCCCTACCCCAGGGGTGAAGGGTTTTTATTTCCATGTCTCCCTTGGCAATACTGGATCTTTGATTGTGCATAGGGCTAGTGTTTCTATCCCTCCTCCATTCTTTGTCACATGCAATGCAATTTTTCCTGAGCCTTGGAGGTAAGAAAGCTTGCTTTTCTTGTTTTAGCAGGTTAGTACTATCAACAGAAAGGACTGGGTAAATGGAAAGTAAAAAAGAAGGACAGAGACAGCTGAGAGAGAGAAAAAAAAAACAGAGAGAGAGTGAGAGAGAGAGGCCAATTAATTTACGCCAAGGTAAAAAGGAAAGATAGGTATTATTTGAGGTAGTAACAGATAATATATGAGGATTAGTAGGGAATGATAGAAGCAGGTGTAAACTACAGCTAGGAAAACAAAGATGGGCAGATTGATTCTAATTAATGCTTTAAACTATTAGGTGAAATGCATTCAAATGGGCTATAGGTACAATGTTGGCTATTAGATTAACAGTTATCACTCAGGGAAGTATTTATATGATTAAAGTTGGCATTAGAGTTGGTGTTTATAGTATGCCATATCAAGTTGATGAAAATTCCATATTGAGTCTTGATTACAGTTTCACTGGGGTTTGGACATTTAGCAGATGTCCATTGATCTCTGATTACAGATCTCTCCCAAGTTGCAGGGGCTCAGAAGCCACTTCCTTAGTTGCTATGAATCTCCTACCAGCAGCTTCTTGTTTGTCAGCTCAGGGGCCTGCTGCTGATAGCTCAGATGGTAAAGGGTGGTGAGTTGATTGTTTCTAATGTTGCGTACATTTCAGGATGTAAGGTCTGAAGTGCCTGTGTTTGCTGTGTGTCCAAACAATGCCCTTTCACTTGCCTGTCACTCTCATGGTTTAAGCCATGCACCTGTTAAGGCTGGTTTCTCCTCCTTTCTGTTGCATAGCCTCTGGCAATTTCCTCTGGTGTGGTGTTGTGATGCTGGGTGCAGTTTCCAGGCTTCCCAGGGTACCTCTGCCCAGTGCCAGCTGTCTGCAACTGATAAAGCTGCCTTCCTGATTGAAGCCAAAGGTGGCCTCTAAGTCAAGCGGGTGAGTGGGAAACTCCTCTGGGCGAGAACAGGTGAGGGGTAGCAACTGAATAGGCCTTTGTATACCTTAGCACTTAGCACACTTCCCTGGTACCAGACTGCCAGCATGCTCTGTTCCATTTGCTTGAGGTTCAGGGGGAGAAGGAATTTGCTGCTAGTATTGGTCCTAGTAGAAGTTTCTTCTGGTCAGATTCCCTCTGATTTAATTTGCAGCTGTCTGGGTGTGGGAAGACCCATCTTGTTGATTAAGAGGGTGACTGGTTGTCTAAGGGTGCCACAGAGTAACTGTAGACCCATGGCTCTGCCTTCTTTACAGGATTTTGTTTTAAGCCGTTTGTGGTGATTTAACTTTTTTTTTCTTTTTACCTTTGTGCTTTAAGTTTTGACTGTCTTTCTAAAAGTTTTTAAGTGGGAGAGCTTAAGAGAATGCCCATTCTTGGGGCTGGAGCAGTGGTTCAGCAGTTAACAGTACTTGCCTAGCATGTGTGAGGACATGAGTTTGAACCACAGCTCCACATATACAGTGAAGTGTTGGAGTGACGAAAGCCACATGAGAAACTAAATAGGATTGATTCTCTCTTTGTTTCCTTCTCATTTTACCAGTCTCTTAAAAAAAAGAAAAGAAAAAGAATGCCCATTCTCTCCACCTCTTTCTCTCCGGTGGAACCCCACTACTGCTGAATTACTTCCACTGTTCAGAGATGGGCAGTTAGGGCACTATGGACTTGTTTTCTAATCTGGTAGCCTAACTTCCAGTCTTTTCAGGTTTCAGACAATTTAACAGGGAGTCTTATATTTATTTTATTACCCACCTCTCAATTCTGCTTTTATTCACAGCTTCCATTCAGTATCCTGAAGAGACCAGGATTCACTGTCTAGCATGCTTCTGCCATTTCATCATTCTCTTCCTTTCCCAATTTTTTAAAAAATCAAGGTCCTTTATGCAACTGTAGGGATTTAAGCAGTCTTTTTGTGCAAGATTTTATCATTGTGGACATCAGAACATTGCAGTGCACATCCTATGAATTTTTTTACACTTGAAAAAAAATGGCTAATGCTTTGATGTCACAGGGATTTGGGCATGTCAAGGCTGAGAGGTCAGAGAATAGATTGATGATCCCTAGAGGTAAGGAAGATGACTTCAGCCCTGGAAAAGCTGTTGGAAAACTCGGATCTGGTGCTTGGGTTTCTGAATGGTGGTGTATATAGCATGTATAAAATGTGTGTATGTGACTAGGTGGCATTCTCAATTAAGATTTACAGTTCTTTAATATATTTCATAGATGAACTTTAGGCTCTCTTTTATACTATACTATGGATATCTCATTTTACCACCTGCCAGCGTGATTCTGTATGTAGGGGGGAAAATAAATAAAAGGTTATAGGGCTGAGAATCAAGGTATTGAATTATCACACATAAGTATGGGTAAATAATTGGTAGTGATGGTCTATCTTCAAGAGGCTGTTGTGCAAGACACTAGATTTATTTCTTAGATAATTATTTGTAACTACTTTGTATAGTTTGTTAGTTCAGCCTTTTATACATTCACTTGAAATTAGTTCTTTGGTTGGATTTGGAGCATTGTCTTTATCCACTGGGGCCATTATTAAAAAATGCTATAAATTCAGTGCCTTATGAACAAAAGAAATTTATTTCTAACAATTCTGGATGCTAGGAAGATCAGGGTGAAGCCCTGGGCAGAATCCATGTCTAGTTAGGGCTCACTTCCTGCACAGTGGTCTTTTCTTTATAATCTCTCATAGGCAAAGTGTCCAGAGATCTCTCTAGGGTCACTTTTATAAAGGCTTTAATCTTATTAATAAGGATTCTGTCCTCATAATGTAATCAACACCCAAACTTCTTCCTCATTCCATCAACATGGAGGTTGGGATTTCAGCATATGAATTGGAAAGGGACACAAACATTCAGACCATACCACAAGCAGAGGTGGGCGTAGAATTGTAATTGTCTGGCATATGATTTGCATTCAAATTATTTGTTGTTAAGAGAATATAATAGGATAATGTTAGCAGTTATGCTTCTTCCTCCATCCTGATTCTTCCTTCATAGAAATATTCCCACATGGAAAAGACTATGGGAGTGTTGATTGAGAATTCATTCATAATCAACAGCGTGATGTTACTGCTAAAGGAGGAAGGACTTTAGGCACAGTGTATAGTGCCCAAAACAAGATGAGAAATGGTTTGATATATGCTATACTGGTGTTTGGTTCTGAGCATTGATTTTTAAGAAGGTCGTTTGACAAATTGGAGTACTTTAAAATATGTGTGACAGTAATTATAATGGCTGTAAAAATTCATGGTTGGATAAAAATCATGGAAGGGAACAGTGTGTATCAAGCTTCAAAAATATATGTGAGGCAGAATAGAGGATCAAATAAAAGAGGAATTAGACTCAGTGTGTATAGTTCCAGAAGAAAGAACTAAACTGTGTGAAGGTGTAATGAATGTGATGCCACACAATACAAGGAAGAACCTTCTAACAATAAAAGGTATTGTATCCTGGAAGGGTGTGTGTTGACTGGCATGGAACTTCCACGTAGAGCAGATACTTACACAGAAGATGTGTGCACAAGCTGAGAAAAGATTTTGTTCTGATAGGAGATATTCTGTGTTTGGGTTTTTGTTGTTGTTTGTTTGTTTTCTTGCTTTTAAATTAAATTATAGTCTTTACTTGGACTTCATCAATTTTTCCACTGATATTTTTTTCCTAATCTAAGATTCAGTCTGGGGTCTCATATTGTGTTTATTTAGTTGTTACTTCTAGTTTTTTCCAGTCTGAAAATTCATTGTTCTCTCCTTAAAAGATTACCCAAAGATGACATTTAAAAGTGTCAAATAGCAAAGTTACAACTAATTTACCTGTAGATCTAATTGGTGTTTATTTGTGATTCATGAATTGGGCAGCCTCCATTCTACAAAAATAAAATAAGAGCTCCCTATGGACAAAAGCAGAAGAGTGTGTGTGTAGGGAGGGTTGGTTTGTTTTTGGGTGGTTATTTTTTGTTTGGTACTGGGGATTGGATCCAGAGGTACTCCACCACTGAGCTACATCATCAGCAACCCCCCCCACACACCTTTTCTGTACCAGGGATTGAACCCAGGAGCATTCAACCACTGAACCACAATCCCAGCTCTTTTTCTATCGTTTATTTTGAGACAGGGTCTTGATAATTTGGTTAGAGCCTTGCTAAGTTGCTGAGGCTGGCTTTGAAATTGGGATCCTCCTGCCTTAACCTCCCCAGCTGCTATAGGCATGTGCCACCATGCTTGGCATCCCCAACCCTTTTGTATTTTTAATTTTGAGACAGAGTCTCATTCAGTTGCCAAGGCTTGAGTCACTGAGGTTATGGATAAGCACCATTGTATATTGTGAAGAGTTAGTTTTATAAGGTAGAAATAAGGAAACAGAATAATAGAAAATATCTGATTGGTTAACACCAGATTACTGCTATTCACTTTTTAGTAAAGGTCAAAGTGCAGGATTTATTACACTGACTCAAGTAAACTAAAATCTGTTTTTAGGAAAAACTGGCATTTTCTGTGATCTATTTGTTTCCTTAAAGTTTCCATTTGATTATTTAGCACAAGTGACTCCATTTTGGTTTTGTCTGGTCAGGTATGTTGGATCCTAGTATAGCAGTTCAGTCCAAAACAGTGAACTTCCATAATTTTGTTTAGTGGGAAAAATGCTGTTTTATTGTTTCTTTTTATTTTTGTTTTTTTTATCAGAAACATTTTTCAATATAATTCTCTGAATTTAACCAACCTTGTTTTTGTTAAATTTAACCCTTCTTATAATTTTATCTATTACCCATGGCCAGATGAATTAGAAACTACATATTCATTTCATAAAATAAATTGTTTTAGGAATTCTTTTGGAGTTCCTATAACTATATGGGATTTTAATTTTGTATTTTCCACTAGTTGAAGCAATAAAAATTAAATTTAAAAATTCTCTCTTAGAAAATAGTTTTCCTAAATACAAACAACGACAGATGCTGGAGGGGCTGTGGGAAAAGAGGAACACTACTACACTGCTGGTGGGACTGCAAATTGGTTCAGCCACTATGGAAAGCAGTATGGAGAATCCTCAAAAAATTAAGGATGGAACCACCTTATGACCCAGCTATCCCACTCCTGGGAATTTTCCCAAAAGATTTAGAATCAGCGTATTAT